>CM077803.1:12109100-12387148 GCA_039737535.1 Lagodon rhomboides | reverse complement strand
TTGAAATGTTATAGAAATATTTTGTCGTATTTCATTAAATGTGAGCATATTTGAGAAAATCTCGGTACTTGACATATCATTTTGTTGCTTTATTTTTTTTTAGAATGCATGGATGCAAAAGACGATAGAATATGTGTTTTTAGAAGTTCAAACAAAATGACGACTGAATGGAGAACAAACATCATGTCTCCTGGTTCTATACTGTGAAGCAATAGTTAGCTCATCTGCTCCGATTGTTAGCAGGAAAGGGGGCTTTTCTTCACACTGACACTATTATATTCCCCCCTCCCCCCCGACATCACACCGCACCCTTCAGCAGAATGTGTCAAACCTGCAGATCTGTCCTTAACTGCCCTCAGTCTTCTATTAACCTATTGATGAACATCTCTATACCTTAACTGCACTGGCATATCCTACCAATACTTCGTACTCATGTTTTATGCTCTCCTCTGCTCAACATACTCCAGCCTGTGACTTTCTGGTGAACTAGATAATCACAAAAGGCCTATAGACACACACTGAAACAGCCCTGAATGTGCAGTTGCTGCAGTGGACAATGTAAAGATGGGTGTGAACTGTTCAACTGATACCCGTCCCATTTGTCTGTATTGACATAAGACCAGGTTCCTCATTTTTGGTGGCACTCCCCTTGCTGATCCTGTGATTGGTTCACCTGCACATGAATCGGAACTGCTGTGTAGGATACCATCCAGTGACGTTACACGGAAGAAATTTACTGCAAGAAATGTACCATTTCTGCGTCATATATTTCAGATTTACTTCGAAGGATCTGCCTGAGGACTTCTTTCAGGCTTGAGAGCATGTTCTTGTGGATAACCTTGTGGTCTGTCAGGCTTTATACTGGACACTCAAGCAGTCACACACCAGCAGAGGGCCCCATTTGCCAACATACAGAAGGTATTATCAATGCTCTATTATATATAGCATTAATACTGTATTTTTTAAAGACAATTTAGCCAATAATGAGTTTTTTTTTCCTGCTAGCACATTACTTTTGTGTTTGTTGTTCAATTGAAATCAGTCTAAAGGCATTTGTCGATAATATAGAAATCAAAATAACACACATAATAGTATTGTAGATATACTGAGTCACACAATAATACTCTTTTAACTGAACTATACAATAGATTCTGCATAAGTGGAAACAAATGATAAAAAGAATTATCAATTATTAACCTCTGGTATGCAGCCCAAGCTGCTCTGCTGACGTGACCAAGAGGGCTGGTGAAAGAAATCAAAAACCTGTCTGGCCACTCTTGTGTCTGGAAAAACCTTTGACTTGTAAATCGAAGGTGCCAGAGACGGACGACAGTTGATGAGTACATAGCACTGAATGCCAGGGGTAGCAAAAATGCTGAAAACACTTTTTTATACCCTGACCTTTTCTTTTGTGCTAGGGCTGTTGTGTATTGCTTTGCTTCTATTCCACAGCCAAAACTGCACTATAACTTTTTCGACTCAGCCACTTAATGTGGCAAATGGAAATTACACCCTTTCTGAGATGATAAAAGAACATGTGAAACAGCTGAAGGAAATGGGGACTGAAGGCAGCCCAAAGACGCTGGCTCCTACGATCAAGACTTTAGGACCCTGTCCTGACATCCCTCCAAATCTTGTGGGTCCTCTACATGTCGAGTTTGACTCAACTCGGACTATGGATGAGGTGAGAAAGGGTCTCAGCTCTCATCTTCAGGAGGGAGGACGATACAAGCCACCAGACTGCATCTCCCAACATAAGGTGGGTGAATGAATGAATAGAATAAACGTAGAATAATAGTATAGTATATAAGTATAGATAAAACATAACTTTTCAATTTCATATGAAGTAAATGGTATAATGTTTCAAAACAATACGAACTAAATCAATGCTAACTGATTATGAATATTACCTTTAGCTAAAGGGGAACTCTTTAGTTTTTTTCCAGAAGAAATTAAAACTCAGAATTTTAACATTTACATATCAATGAGGTATTAATACAAACTCAAACAATGCAAAATGTTTAGTTTTTCCATAACTGAATAAACAAGCTGTTCTCAGAGGAAAATAAGGTACAGAGCACTGTTTGAAGCTAGAAAGGTGGCAGGGTCCGCCACATATAAACAAAGTAAAACAGTATGAAATCATGTTGTCCTCTAAGGTCAGTTTGATTATTCAGTTTGAAATTCAGTTTCAGTATGAAAACAAAGAGAGCTCGTTCATTTAGTTTATTTAGAATGTTTAGCCATTAAAAAAAACTAAGACAATGAATATCTTTCTTTTCTGATTAAAATTTCTTCCCCAAAATTACATAGTGCACCTTTGAACTTGCAGGCAGCCCTTATTTCCAATGATGATGAGTAACAATTGATCCAAAAACAATTTAGTTAAAAAAAAGAACAAACAGAAGCTGAATGGTTTATGATCATGGATCTGAATTCACCCAGTGTTCCAGGTAGCAGCCATTTAAGTATCTAATGTAGCACAGGCAAAGCATAGCCTATTATTATCATCATTTTGAGGCTGTCCTAGCCTCAAATTTTGTCTTTTCCTGTCCATGTATTATTCAGTTTCACACATTTTTTTAAAGCATGTGTTTTTATTGCTGCATTTCATTTAAATTTCTCTTCTTTAGATATAACTTAACTATAAATTTTTTTTCATGAACTCGAAAGTGAAAGGAGAAGGTATTTACAGGGCACTTGCACATTTGGTTGTATATAGTGAGAAGCATGTGAACTCGCTTGAAAAACTGCCCAAATTATTATTTAACTTCATCATATTCTACATCAACCACTGAAAGACTTACTGAGGTTAAAATGGTTTTGAGGGCAAGAACATCAAAGCCTTGAAGGTCCAATTTGTAAGAAAGTTGATTTTTAAGTCTCACTCCCACCTCGACAAATACTGACTGGACTTAACTTTTAATGGTTCTTTACATCTATATTAAAGCAAAATGTCGTATCTAATTTTGGTCTAGGTGGCGATCATCATTGCGTTCCGAAATCGGCATGAGCACCTGAAGCACTGGCTGTATTACCTCCATCCTATATTGATGCGACAGCAGTTGGACTATGGTGTGTATGTCATCAATCAGGATGGTGAGGGAATCTTCAACCGGGCTAAGCTGATGAACGCAGGCTATGTCGAAGCATTGAAGGAATATGATTATGAGTGCTTTGTCTTCTCGGACATTGATCTGGTTCCCATAGATGACCGCAACCTCTATAGATGTTTTGACAATCCACGACATTTGGCTGTGGCTATGGACAAATTTAACTTTGGATTACCTTATGACCAATACTTTGGTGGGGTTTCTGCATTGTCCAAAAGCCAGTTCTTGAAGATTAATGGCTTCCCGAACACTTACTGGGGCTGGGGGGGTGAGGACGACGACATCTATAAGCGAGTTATACACCGTGGGATGTCCATTTCTCGACCTGACATGATGACGGGAAAGTACAAAATGATCAAACATGTGAGAGACGTGCACAATGAGCCTAATCCAGAGAATCCTGGAAAACTGGGCCACACCGTGAGGACCATGGATACAGACGGGATTAATTCCCTAAAATACACAGTCAAGGAGATTGTGAAGGATAGCCTGTACACTTTTATCAATGTGGATATTGACGCTCCGCCAAGCTGAAGGAGGATGTGGATCTGGGCTACTGTTGACAGTAGACTCACTGGTGTTTCAGTGTTGATCTCAACCAACTCTGTCTTGGGTGTGTGTCAGATTAGCAATGCAAGCATGTGGGCAAATCTGTGTGCGTGCGTGTGTGTGGGGGTGGGTGTGAGCGTGTCCGAGTGACATAAAGTCAATGGAAACTTCATGAAGTACAGAGATTCTTGCCAGTTTTTCTCAGTAGTGTTGGCGCAATCCTCAAATGTAAATCACTGTGTGAAATTCACGCTGTTCAGTGCCTTCACATAATTTTAATGTACAACTATCTTTCTGCTGACTTTCATTTTCTAGTCTTGTCTCTTTTAAACCTTTTTCTATTCTAGCCTACCTCCCTATTTCTTAACTTGTTTTTAATGTTTTGTTTCTTGACGTCTTTTAACGTCATTTGGATGCCCCCTGAGAAGGAAAGGTGGGTAATGGTACGTGGTGGTTTCGACACAAGAAACACCACAGCGAAGGCATTTTAATTCTATCTAGTACTCTTTTATGTATTGCAATTGCAGATATTACATGAGGTTGGCCAATGAGGTGGTGAAGGGGTTTTACTTTTTTCTTTCTAATTTATACCATATTTTATTTTTGTACTTGACATGACTGTTACTGTATTTGCTCATTGTGCACATGGAACACACTGGAAACAATGAGAAACATGTAAGTAGACTTTTGAGTTGAAACGTCCTCATGAAATGTCTTAACGGCAGCCATTTTCCTCTGATGTCATGCTCATGATAGGAAGCTCAAATGATGGGATAATGTTATGCTGCTGTGTTACTGTTCTGGGTTGCAAGTCGAGTGAACGTATGGAATGGTTACCACTTCCAAATCTATCAGCAACCGAAAAGACGGTGCATTGTGAATTTCAGCCTGTTTTTACTCTCGGTGTGTCACATACAGCAGGCTGGCCAGTGGCCCTATGCTAAGTTTGATATAGGTACTGTAGGTAGGCAACGCTCTGGCAACACTTCTGGAAATGGCCTGTCAGGGGGTGGTTCGGGTGGTTGTAATGGGTCATACACTGGACTTTCCCACCAGCAATCTGAATTTGTGTCCAGTTTGTGACCAAGAGTCAAGAGAGGTTTGTTTTTGAATTATGTAACGTAAGGTAGTTAACGTTACATGAGTCACAAGACTCACTTGAGGTATCCTTGATAAACAGCAGCAGCTACGATGCTGACACGAGGGCTTGAAAATTGTTTCAATTTTCTTTTTTTACTTTATCGATGGTGATATGTTGTGGCAAATGTACTTATTGTAAGTCGCTTTGGACAAAAGCCCGAGCGTCATGGCCGCCATGTGAATATGGTCTCTAAGCTCTAGAGGATATTTAACATAACTACTTTGTGACACAACTGCTTTTTTTTTTGGAATGTTGTGGGTTAGTAATGAAAAAAGGTAAAAAAATGATTTTGATGGCAGTGACACACTGCTTGATGTGTGTTTTTTTTTTTTTTTATCTTTCTGATGGTTGGGTTTACCGTTATTTGTGGCCTTTTGCAATGAAGATGTATTTTGCACAATCCAAACTAATGTGACGATTGTCCCTATTCTTTGTTATCTGTATTAATGTTTCAGAAAAAGTGCTTCAGCACATGAGAAAAATTATAATGAGGTGTACTGTACTGGTCATTATTGTAATAGTCCATGAACTGAGCTTCCCTGTAAACATTAAAACTAAATTCAACTTATTGTAAATTGCACATCTGTATCCGCGAAATTGTTCTTGAAATATGGAATATCACTGACAAACATTATTTACCATACCATCTCTCTGTCGAGTAGATCTGTCTTTACAGGTACAGAAAATAGTGTTTGACCATCCCTCTAACAATGTGTCAGGTACGGTTTTAATCGTTGCTGAGGTGAATCAAGTTCCACAAGGTCCGTGTTAGGCTTCTGCTATAACTGTCTTACTGCAAGGTAACTTGTATTACAAAACCTGTCTCTTGCTGTAACCGAAGTGCTTGCAGGAGAGGCATGCAAAAGACATTTGTGTCAGATTACAACAGCAACACTCTCACAGTAACATAAAAACACACTTCAGACAACATTCAAAGTATTCAACTTCATCATTCATATACTGCTACAAATGCCACTATCGATACTGTTTATTGGTCCAATTCTTTATTGATTTTGTCAATATCAGAGCCCCATCAATTTTCTGTGTGAAAAAATAGCAGGCCTACACAGGTTTTCGGTGTCAGCACAGTTGCTTTATTATCTCTGAGTCTGAACACGATGTACACACAGAGTAGGAAAAAGGCTTCCGCGTAACAAAGGTGTGCCAGCGTTCTGCTTTCAATCTTGATCTGGAAATGGTTCTTAACAGAATGGAATCACGACTTGACAGAATGTTTGTACTGCGCTTGTTTTCATAAAAGAAAATCTGTTAAGCCTGCCTGTGAGACGCGAATGTAACTAAAACACAGAACACTCCCCCTGCAGATGTGCTGCTTGGATGGGAAGCAATGGAACTCCTGCTTAGAGTGTCAACGACATGGCATTCCAAGAATTTAAGACCACGTTTTTAGCCTATTGCTGGTGTTTCCACCCTGACTTGAGATTATGACTTTACAGAAATTTCCACCAGTCTTGTTGTCATCTGTCGTGGTGAAAAGAAGTCACACTTTGTACTGTCTCCTCCTCTCTGGCATAACTCTGGCAAGTTGTATACACATGAATTTGACGTCATTTTTTGGCAATGCACAACAAAACAAAAACCAAATTAGTTTGGAACCAGTTCTCAACCAGTTCCAGTTCTCAGCTCCGGCCCATACTCTGGGATCTGACTTTTCAATTCAGTTCCTGTTCATTTTCCAAATCTACATGTACGCCAAAATCCAACAATTTGTTAATACGATTAAATACATCAGAGTCCCCCTTAATGTAACATTAGAGGGTCATGTGGATAATATAAATATAAATATTTTTTATGGAGACAAAACATTTTTTAACAGCTTGTGGAAAGGTGCGGAATAAACCTTAACTAACATGGGGTTACATACCAGTTGTGTCTAACAAAGGTTTGAGTACAAATTTAGTTAAGTGGAAATGTTAATTCAATATTTAATGGTAAATTCAAGCCATTGTGCTGTGCATCAGCCCATTAACCAACTTCCCTGACCTAATCACTCATCTTGTGATTCATAACTCAATTCATATTCTGTTTTGCTGCTCACAAGCTCTCATTCAGTTGGCGACTTAAGTTTCCAGTCATTGTATCATTTCAAAGTTAGGATTTGTCACAGTGGACAAATCCAGAGCTTTAACAGATCCTTTCTACTTGTGAACTAGAGCAAACTGGTTTTACATGTTTCAGCTGGGTTAGAGGTTCACCCAGCACCACAGTGTGCTGCATGCATGTGTCTTCACAACGAACAGCTGATTCACAGAGTCAAAGCCCTGCGATTGATGAATTATTGAAAAGTGGGATTGCACAACATCGCCCTGAGAGGAACTGTGGCATCATATGAGAGCGAGCGAGAGACGTGAGGAAGGACAGAGGATGGCAGAGGGAAGGGGATGCACAGAGAGGAAAAATGGTGGTGGCGGTGGTGATGGTGGCAGGGGCTTTCTGTGAGGTTGCCGAGGTGAAAACCAGCGGTACAGAGTCGATCCTTTGCATGAGGAATTGATGTGTAAGAGGATGTGTGCTGAAGGTCAGAACACATCCTTCTTCACACTCCTGTTGATGGCTTATTGAGGGATGTTTACACTCTGACAAGGAGCACGGATGTGCAGTTGTGCATGTCAACGCGTCATATTTTCATGTGCTCTTCAACATGTAGGTTGGCGTGTTTGTTTTACTGTAGCAGCACAACTCTCTCACACACACTGTGTCAGAAACCGCCGCCGCCACCCCCCAAACACTCTCCCATCCTCCTTCCTGCCCAGCCCCCTCTTTTCATTGGTTGACCTAGTGGAGTTACTATGGGAACGGCTGTAGAGAGGCTGCCATGCAGAATGTGGGGTACAGCTTTTGAATGGTGCTTAGGGCTCCATAACACGCACATTTATCAGGGCAAGGAAACCCTGCCTATCGTAAGTTTTTTAGAAATATCAGTCTGACCTTCAGCTGCATCTGTAATTTAGTGGCTCAATTCTATAAAGGGCTCCTTTAATTGGCAGTCTACCTTACTACTGTACAGTCAGTGTTAAAAATAAAAATGTTGAACAAAAATGTTGAAATGTTGACCCATGGGTCTGGTGTAGTTGCTAGACAGATACCGCTGTAGGCCTACTTGACTACCAAGTCAATTTGCTTATCACACCAGCAGATCATCAGCAAGCGTCATCATGTCGGCTGGCTGAACATGACATTTTCAGAGCACTGAAGCTAGACGGAACAAAACCGGAATAAAGACTTGCTCTCCCACTTTTCTTCTTCCTCCTATGTTCTTTTGTCTTCTGTGGTATGTATGAAAAAGAATGTGTTGCCCAGTTCAAACTGAATACATGCACTCATGCCATGCCATGCCATGCCATGCCACATTATTAAATAAATTAAACAAGTGACATAAATGAATGAATGAATGAATGAATAATACAAGACAAGATGATTCTGATTTCATGATCAATATACCTGCCTACAACTGCTGTGTCTGCCAGCGTTTGAGTCATGCGCATAAACTAGACACCTCGCGTGCATAGACAATTCGCGCGCATAGACACTGCATCAAGTTCAATCGTCTTATTAGAGTCAGTTGGAAGAGACGGTAATGTTAAGCCATGTCACAGAAAAGGACGTATCCCTCGGGGGACAGTAGTTCATAATCCGTCACTGTATTAATACAATTTATAATATAACATTATAGTGTGACATTTGTGTCAATAATTGTCAAGCACAGGTGACTCCGCGGTGGTAGGAGGGAGGCCCCAAATCAAATTCTGCTTAGGGCCCCCAAAAGGCTTGGGCCGGCACTGGATTTACGCACCAAAACAAACACACACAGGCGCGAACATGGCTCACAATGATGACCACATCCAGCCCCCGAGCAGCAGCAGCAGCAGCAGCAGCGGCAGATTAATGATGAGATCAGCCGGCGTGCACCAGCACGCACCGTTCTCTCTGTCAGCATCACTCGCTTTGATCCGGTGGGCTGGTACAAGTGAGTGTTATGGTCTTACGTAAGGCTTTTACATAAACCTCAGCGTGCAGAAACAGAGAGAGAGAGAGGGGAAGCTGGATGGAGAGGGAGGGGGGGGGTTTGCTGCACCATTACAAAGGGGATTCGCACTGCACCAAATCCTCCTCCCACTGCACATGCATGCGCACCCACACCACAACAACATATAAGCTTTTCTCCAGCAACATGTGTCCTCCTCTGAACAATGAGACCCTCCCTTTCATCCGTATTCAGGACACACACACACACACACACACACACACACAGGTTCCACATGCATCAGCTGTGCATCAGCTGCCTGTCGTTGTCATCATTTTGGCTGTCCGTCTCTGTCTCTTTGTCTTTTCCCATGAGACCAACAGCAGACAATGACACATGCGAGAGGCTTTCATCTCAGCGATCAATAAAATGTATTGATAACCTATTGCTCCCAAGCCGAGCAGACCTCTCTCCAAGTGCGATGCCACAACAAAAGTGCCACACGCTGCACATCAACAAAAGCATCTCTGTCACCCTTTCTCCCAGCCAGCCTGCTCCTCGGGGATTTAAAGCCACCAGGATGCAGGATGTGGGGGTGGAGAGACGGAGGAGGGGAGTTGAAGAGGGAAGAGCTCTATCTAGTTTGGATTTGATTCTACAAGCACACAAAGCCGCTGACGTTGAAGTGTATGGATTCTTGTGTGAATGTGGTTACAAAGAGTCAGGAGCTGGTCCATCAGCGCAAACACAGTTTTATTCATTAAATATGAAAAGTGGAAAGATTTCACACTGTGAACAAACAGAGAGTAACAAAAAGAAGGAAAACATAATGTGCTTTTTATCGCAGCGAATGGTCACAAAAAAAGGCCCAGATTTGTAATGAGAAAAAGAAAAGAGGTTCAATAGCGTCAGTCTGGAAAGGAAATACAAGGAAGTGAGCAAGGTGGCAATATGGTGGCCGCTGTGTTTGATGCCATTACTTTGCTTATGGATGGACGGATTGAGGTACCAAAATGTTCAACTTAAAGTTTTTTACGGAGAAGTGGAGGTACAACTTCTATTTTCACAACAAACTGTGGCAGGATCTTTCCTTTTTCCAGTTCAAAGTTCCCTTCTCTCTCTTCGTCTTCACATTAATTCCATTTGATTGGTGACATTCACAGAGAGAAATCGTGATTTTTGGACTCTTCGGAATCACCCAAAAAGTCACCTTGTGTCACCATCTGTTTCCATCCAATCACTCTTTAGTCAGTCAGCACTCAAAGGCATGGGGAATGAAAGTGATTGCATAATAAATCAAAAGAGCAAAGAGCACAGTGTAGGCAGAGAAAACATAAAGGGACATGATCATCCTCTGCGCCCCAAATGACCTTTAGCCTGCCCTTTTTAATTGGGTGAGAAACACACTTACTGCAGAACAGACCTCGGATCAGGTTACCCCATGGCCTGTCCTGCGCTACACCGTGAGGAGGCTGAAAAGATATCTGAACCCGGAGCAGTGTTGTGGATCAATCGTCACAATCCTAAATGAGATGGAAAGCTATCATGAACTAGAATGACCCCCGAGTGTCATTGGTAGCATTATGGTCAGGATTAGAGAGAACTTGCATCATCTCGAATGTCTTTTTTCCTATAAAAAATGCTCTCGTTAACTGAAGGGCAGGGTGAACACTCTGCTCCCTGTAACTCGTCTCGCTGAATCACTGACAAAGGCCTTTTAAGACTGCATTACACCCCCTCATTCTTAAAACAAGTGGTGCTTTGCGAGGCTGCAACACTGTGCAGTAGTCTGTCTTTGCTTTTCAGAACACGGGGGACTTAGAAAACAGCAAACTCCGCCGTTTGTCTTGCCCCCACATAAGAGGGACAAAGAGGAAAACAGACCAACAGAGGAAAATGTATGCTGACCAATGATCTACAATGATGTCAAGCTACATTCAGATTCACCCACTGCCGTGGTGGCTCCTATTATGAAGTCGTACAATGCTTTATTAGCAGGAAAAGAAGGGTGAAAGACTCTGAAACTTTAGGATTAGTCCCCAGTTTTTTGCTTTGTGTCATAAGCTGCGATTCAGTTAATCGTGTGACTAAAACGTCTTTTCTTCATCTGAAACCCTGACAGAATTTCCTCGTGTGGTGTCTTTTGGGTCACAGCCTACTTAAAAAACAACAACAACAAAAACAAAACAAACACCTGCCGGCATATTCTGGCTCTCTAACGCTGGCTGACAGAAAGGATGCCTCCCTGTCATCGGCTCACATCAGCCTGTACAGTATTAGTTAGTAGAGGTGAACAGACAGAACAGAAAGCAGAGTACTGAAGAAGCTGGTGCCGTCACAGTTTAAGATCCGTGCAGTGTGAGTAAGGAAGGAGGAGCCTATAAAAACAGTATGAAATCCAGTGAAGGAGAAAGTACTAACTAGAAAAAATTGGATGTTTGTGCATGTGTCCTTGGAGAAGAAAGTCATCCAGTGTAGCTACAAAGACGGTGCCAAAGGTTGAACAGTGTGTGTGATGGAGATCATTCAGCATGAGACATTGTTCCCTGACCTTTGCGCCTTGTAGGTGTGGCACTGCATGCAGAGAGGGAGAGAAAATGTGTTTGTGCATGTATGATTTTGTGTGTGTGTCGAAGCATCAGTGCAAAGGATCCCTCCAGGCTGAGTATTGCGATAGTTTTGTAGGTTTCCATTGGTAGGTTCAACAGTTGTAAATCCCAGAGATTGACATCGTGTGGATGTACTTGGGGTGATGCGTGAGATCCAAATGGAACAGGCTGATGCTAAACTTGAAGTCGATCCACAATAATAAAAAAAAAAAAACAGTCAAAACAGAGGAGGTCTCCCCCTCAGAAAAACAAACGGTATTGTGTGGCATTCTGCAGGGCAGCTTTGCCACATGTGTAGCTGCAAAGTATGTAAGTAATAAAACCAGTTCAGATCTCAATATTTGCACATACAGTTTAATATTCAGTGAGCGGTCAGAAGAAGACCAACTTCAAAAAGCAAAAAAAAAAAACACAACAGCCAAACCAAAACGTTGAGTTATTCCAGGATACTGTTGAGTCTGTTCAAGATATTAGAGGCTGTGAAATGAAGACTGGGTTTTCTTTTTTTTTCTCTTACTTTGGCTCTAAAATCAAAGGATTAGGAGGTAATTTGTTACAGATTAGACAAGATGACAAACTCGGGGGGAAAAAAAACCCTCTGATTAGTTTAGGTCCTTATCAGCAAATCATGTTACGCCATGTGGAATTCCATAAGAAAAATGTAAAAGATACAAAGGTGCTCTGCTTTTTCTTTCTTTCGCAGTGTGCAATCATGAGCTGTCAAAACTCTCAGCAGGTCAGGAGCTTTTTTCCAGGAGAAGGTACAAGGCAAATGTGTCTATTGAGAGTCCATGGATTGTCAAGAGTCAACCTCCAAAGTTCCAGTGAGAGCTGTGACGTGTTAACCCAGCTTTTTGGAGTCTCCTCGTGACTTTCTCGAGTGAATACTTATTCTATTCTAGCCTGTCGTAAGCCAAAACACTTCAGGAATGAGAGCTTTTAAGATTTGAGAGGAATTTATAGGCTGTTAACTCTACGGCTCAACATTTTTCTTGGTCTGGGAAAACTTTTGGCTCTGCATAAACAGCATCGGAGTGATGTACGCTCAAGTCCATAAGTTAGTTGGAGGGAACCGCCCATTTGACAGGAACTACTTCTTGTGGGCTGTTCCTCTGCCAGGTTTGTTTCCAGAACGACGAACGGGCACCTTTGATACAGGGATTCTGGTGCGAGCTGGGGGAGGCGGATCGGTCTTTGGTGGAGGGGACTCGGCCTCCAGAACAGAGGAGAGGGCTGACTGGCTTGCAGAGTGGGGAGGTGGCGTTTTACTGCTGCTTACTGGGATCTTCGATTCCCGAGGAAGGCTAGTGCTGCCTTTCATTGATCGGAAGGAGGAAGACGAGGAGGAGGAAGGAGGAGTTGTTTGGGAAGTGGGGCTCAGTTTGTATTCAGTGGATGGGGAGGGAGTAGTGTTTCGATCTTCCTCCTGCTCTTCATCCTCTCCCTCAGGGTCATTGTAGAGGTCGTACAGGTGGTCTCCAGAGCAACTGTCGCGTGACAGGGCCATCCTCTCGTTACGCTGCAGCCCGCTCTCATCAGGTGTTGCTGTGGGTGTTGCTGAGGGAGTGTCCCAGTAGCCCTCATCACTAAGTGGCTCTTTTTCACCAGGGGATGTGGGAAGGCGGCCATGTGTGTGAGGGAGAGGGGGTTTAGCTGCCCGACTTCCTGCCCCGCCAACCACTGGAATCTTACTGAGTCCCAGTGCCTTCACCTGGGGTACCTTTCGGTCTGCACTCCTGGGGGCTGAGGGCAGGTGGCTGCTCACAAGGCCAGAGGTGGCACGTGGGGGATAAGTGGAAGTGGGGGTGGAAGAGGGAGGTTGGTGCAATCGGGGCAAGGCGGGGGAGTTGTCACCTGTAGAGGGCAGCATGTGCCAGAGCCCCTGCATGTCTGCATCGTCCACTCCTTCTGGACTCGCCATTTCTTCCCCGCCACCCATGTAGGCCACCACGCCACTACCGGCAGGGTGCTGCTGCGGCGGAGGCGGTGCCCGGGCCCGGGCTGGGAGGGAGGAAGGCACTGAGCTTGTGGAAACAGAAAACATGGGCTGGGTCAGTTGAGAAGGTAGAGAGGTTTTGGTCGGGGAGCCACGAGTCATGGCACTGGGGATACCAACTGCTCTGCCAGCACTCGCTCCCACACTCCCCCCTCCTCCCCCACTGCTGCTGCTGCTGGTGCCACTGCCCCCATTACCCACTGGCCCCTCCTCGTCTGCGTCAGCAATAATGTCACCGCAGCCTGTCAGTGAATCAAAGCTCTTAAGGGATGTGACGTCAGTGAAGAGGAGAGAGCAGAGGCGATCCACCGAGGGCTCCGAAGGTGGGTCGCCCGCGCTGCAGCGATCCAAAGGGGGCGTAGCGAGGGAGGGAGTGAGGCTGGAAATTGAAGCTTTGGCTTTTTGGATGGGAGGGCGCAGTGGCGAGTCAGTGGGAGTGTAAGGAAAGGGGGAGTCTGGCTCACCAGATGGCCCTGGCATGGCAACACAGTGTGGGGGTGTCATGGTAGCACTAGTAGTGGGAGTCTCTAGGTTAGGTTCTGTCTCTACATTCCCACAATCCTCTTGGTGATGATGCGGAGGGGGTTCAAGGGTGAGCGTAATATCCTTTACCTTTTCAGGGTCAGCAACATCCCCATCCTTCTCCCTCTTCCTCTCCACCTCCTCCCCTTCTCCCTCGTTTGTTTTTTCCTTGCGTCTCCATCGCATGCTGCTGAAAAAGCCCTTTAGGCCCCTCCCTCTCCGAACAAGTCCCGCCCCTCCGTTTTCACTAGACCTAAAACTCCCACGTCGAAGTAGAGAGAAGAAACTCAGCGATTTGCTGAGAGACCTCACCGGTCCCGCCTCCAGGCTGGCAAGCCCCTCCCCTCTCCGTCCATCAGCATCGTTGTTCGAGCCCGTTAGTCCATCGTGGGTTTTACTCCTAACGAGTTCCACCGACGCCGCCGAGCTGTTTCCGTTCAAAGAATTCCCATTGTCAGAATTCACGTTGTTCCCGCTGTTTGTAGCCCCTTTGTTCCTGAAGGAGAAGAAGCTGGCCATTCCCGAGCCAGTGCGCCGCTTTCCGAAGAGTTTGAAGGCAGCTTTGTTGATCTTCCCTGTGGGCTGGGGGTCACACTGAGGGGCCACAGGAGGCTCCACACACTCCGACTGCACCTCCATTATCTCGCACTCTATCGCTCCCACTCTATCGTCTCCCTCAAGCTCTCTAGCTGCCTTTCTGTCCTCTCTCTCTCTGGCCACACATACACTCACCCCCTCTCTCTCTCTCTCTCTCTCTCTCTCTCTCTACACCCTGCTGTCTGGTGCTCTTTCACTCCCACTCTGACTTGCTCTAACGCCTGCCTGCTGGTTTTCTCTCTCAGCTTCCCCCCTCCCCTCCCCTCCCCTCCCTCTCTCTCTCTCTCTCTCTCTCTCTCTCTGTCGCTCTCTCACAGGCACACACACACATACTGGGAGCTGCTCCTTACAGTATCCATGGCAACTGGGTGGGCTAAGCAGCTTTCGTCAACGTTGGCGGGGTGCCAGAGTCTGTCCTCCACTCCCTCCCCCATCCTCTTCCTCCTCTCTTCCTCCACCTTCCCTGTCACCAGTGCACTGTTTGCTCTCTTCTTTTGATTGTTCATCAAATTATAAGCCCTAAATACACTACCTCCAGCCATGTGTGTGTGTGTGCGTATGTATGTGTGTGTGTGTGTTTGTTTGTGTGTCTGTGCTGTACATGTGTCGGTGTGCTTGGCAAATAAGTAGAGATAAACACCCAATGATGAATTATGATGGATTAGACATGACTTCCATATGTTAATGTGAGCTCGCTCCGTGAGTCACAAGACTGAGTGGAATGGCTAATTATAAAGACTGCGTGCATACTTCTTTGGATTTAATGTTGTTTACACGTGTCTGGGGAACATGGGCGATGGAGGTGGGGGAAATCTGACAAGTGAAAGACTTAATGGCACTAGTTTCACATCTCAGTGTTCTGAATAACTATTTTCTAAGATGTGTCGTACTGTGTAATCCTGTGAGCTACGTTATATCAAAGCTTCTCGCAAACTCTAGCTTGACATTACAGATTTATCATTACTTACTTCACCCAGCCCTGTGTGTGTGTGTGTGTGTGTGTGTGTGAGCATGCAAAAGTTCAAAGAAAACAAAAATACCACTAAACAAGGCTGAATTAGAGGACACAAGTACAAGACGTGCTGATCAACAGTTTTGTGAGACACACACACACACACACACACACACACACACAGCTCAGACATGCCTCCAATACAGTTTGGGCCAGACATATAGGCCATATGGCCTCAAGCCCTCTTCCATATGGACACACAGGACCAGGTGTCTGAGAGCTATGACACCACATCTAACTGTCATCCTATCATCCAACGTGTGTATGTGCATGTGCGTGCGTGCGTGCATGTGTGTGTGTGTGTGTGTGTGTCTAACCACACATGTAATCAACAATACAATCTTTCTTTTCAGATTACTTATACTGTTAGCACCTACCTTGGCAACCAGCAGAGTGTCTGTGGGCATTAAGAACAATTAACTGTTCACTAACTGGAGGAAAAAACTGTGTACAGCTGCAGCTCAACTTGTTGCCTCATTGTTCTGCTTCTCTTAAATATACACAAGACACGTGTATAAGCATAACAATGTGTTGATCTGCAAATGATTATGTAAATGTGCAAGGATAAACTCAGATGAGATTTAAAATAGGTGCTCCCCGTCTCTCCTGCTGAGCCACTGTTTTGGAGGCATCTCTCACAAAAATATGTCATCCTCGCCTGCGGTGGATTCACCCAGAGTTCCCCTTACTTCGTGCTGAGCGTGATCCGCTGTGGGTGCTCTTTTTGCTGCCTATTCTATCCTACCAACCCCCCATGAATCTCCCAGATACCCCGACCCACTTACAAACCTCCTCTTCCCTCCTTCCTCCCCTCTCCTGCTCCCTTTATCTCTCTTCCTCCTCCTCCTCCTCCTCCTCCTCCTCCTCCTACTCCTCAGTCTCCTCAGTTGCTGTTGGCACAGGCTCTCCTCTTCCAGCCCACTGCTATCAAACAATGTCTGCATTCATCCGCCTAAGGCAACTCACACACACCCCCACGGATCCACAGACATGCTCACACCCACACAAACACATTTTGAGGGCTTCCCCAGAGTGAGGCACTGAAGCATGTCTTCCTTATGCTCTCCCCCAATGAGAAAGATAATCTGCCCGCTCAGCCCACAAGTCAGTCACCCAGCCTGTCTGCCTGTCAGCCAAGTCAGTCACCCAGTGTGCTTGTTTTCAGGTACATCAGACACTCGAGCAGAGTGCCCTACAGCTATGCTAGCAGGTTAGCTGGATGTCGGATGGACTTGAAGCTGACTCTGAGCAGCAGATGGCTGGCTGTGAGCGGAGACTGATGAGGGGGCTCAGCTATCACATGATGAGACAAAGGATTTTGCTGAGTCGTTAGGGTGGGAATGCATATCGTAATGCTGCTTATATCATTACTACTGGTATGCAATATTCTTATATTCTGTAATCCAGACCATTAGCGTGTTTTTGGCAGCCTGTAGCAGCCTTCACATGCTATTTTTCAGTGCTGAACCAGGTTGGATTTGGCAGGAAAGCAACAGGGTTTAGTGGATAATAGCTTATGCCTATACAAAAAGTAATAATGAGCATGCTTTGACACTAATTTCACATTTTGAGGTAACACATTCTGAGGTAAATATAAGGCTTAACTATAACAAAAATGAAGCCATAACAAGATCTGAGATCCTCAAGCTTCTTATGGATATATTCTGGGTGGCTTTGCTTAGTTTGGTGTATGCAAAATGCAACATGTGCTTTCCTCAGAACCTAATGATTAATTTATCCCTCCATTTGCTGCAAACCAGAAGACAGACACATGCACACATGCGACAGAAGAAGCACACACCCTATTATCTTTACACCCCCTCCCCCTCCCCCCCCATCTGTCTAAATAGGGTTCCCATTTCAGCCCCCTGAGTGAAGCTCGGCGCTAAGTGGGACAGTTAGAGGACATTTTCTCTCTCTGCTTGTCGTTCTAACTTGCTGTGTTTTTTAGTAACATGGCTTGTGTCCGTATCCCTTTGCATGTGGCCCAGTGCTCTGGGAAAATATATTCAAATACTGAAGCTATCTTAAAAGCACATAGGTGTGTACAGTATGTGTGTATGGGAGCGGGGATGCATTAAAGGATGGTTGAATATGCGATCAGATATCATGGTAAGCATGGTATCTGATCAAATGTTGCTCATCAGAGATCTTCCTGACGTGGTGATGGAGCGACCATTGGAGCTTAGTTGCCATAAAATTGAAACAACCCATTGTAACGTGCCTATTTGTGTTTATATGTCAGTCTATGCTTTTACAAGACAAGTGCACAGCCCCTCCTTGGAAACATTTTCGTTTCTAGGGAAAGGAAATGCATTTGCCTATTTTGCTTCAGTGCAGCTATGAGTGGACGCACAGCTGCTCACCTTGTAAAGCCTACTCTAACGCCTTGTTTCCACATAGCGCTGTGCTCTTTCACTCCTATGAGAATGTGTCTTTAAAAATACAGAATACACCTCAAAGGTGCACTATGGAAGAATTGGCCACCTGTCAAATTCATACTTAAACCAAGTAGGGTGAACTTATCACCAGAGTAACCGCTATCTGCTACTGACTATAACTGTTATGAGCTATTTAGCTCAGTTAGCAGTGAAGCTGGCAATCAAGACTGCGGGCTCAGAGCACTGGGGAAGTGTAAGTGTTTACACCACTAGCTAGAAAGTGAGCTTTCTAACTGAATTTTTTTTCAAGTGAAACGTTTGACGGCACATTAAGGTGTCATTGGTAGCATGGAGTGCATGCATAGCGTAGTGGCTCATACGTCTTTTTACAAAATGTTTCACATACTGGCTGAACTGGCAGGCCAACCTCCTCACTTATTTGTCGCCATGCATTATAAGTTCTGTTTTAGCCTAGAAAATGCTCTGTGCGCGTATAAAAACAGGGAAAATTAGCTTTTTATGTGTGTTAGCGTAGCGTTTCTACACACACACACTTGTTGAACACTGGGGGCGTACGTCAGCAATTATGGACATGAAACGAGACATATATTTCAAAGTCTTCATATCACTATCATCCCACTTTAATTATCTGACCATCCTTTGTACTCCTTTGTGACACCAACCTTACTTGCCATGCATGGTAAATACAGAATTGGACTTGGACAGGAATTCATTGAAGCAAGAGCTTACTGGCATGTTCAGGTAAACACTTACCTTAGTACTTGAAAACAAAAGTACTAAACCAGGAAAAACTGACAGAGGAACAATTGACCTGTGCAGGCATGAATGAGTAACTTATATGGGGGTTGGAGATAGGCGTGAAAGCTCCGGTGAGGGAGGTGTTTGCATAGCGGATGGGAGGGGCAGGATCAGGAATGGAAGCAGAGAAGCCTGGGGGCACCTGGTGGACAGGTGAGGATAGTTCTGAAGAGGTTAGGTATGAGGATGTAGTTCAAGGGTGCGACAATGATCAACAAGATCAACAATGCTATTACATGACTATTTTTGTGGCTAATTTGGGGGTATGACCATTGTTGTGTGACGGGTGCAGTTGCTTGTCCTTGGTTGGTGATCACTATAGGCGTCCTGTTGGTTAGGCTGGTTCAGGACAGAGGGTCTTCCAGCACCAGATTAAACTAAGCTACAGTGTGTGTGTCAGTGCACATGTTCATGTTTGTGTATGTGTGTTTAAAGTATTAAAACCCCTAGGATTACCCCCTGTGCTCTTTTGTTACTTTAGTAATCAACAGGGAGTGTTACTAACTTTAATTAAGCTGTCTAAGCACGGGCTCCCCCAACACGTTTACATCCCAAAGGCTGTAAACAACGTATTTATGAGTATCTTTAACGTTTTTCCTTTAACTGGCTATAACTGATATGTTTATTCATTCAATTAAATATTTTTGGTTCTAAATGTCTGTGCGGATGCTGACCTTTCTATGCAGCAGACAATTCGTCTCATAGTAGCACAAAAAGCCCATGTGTGGTTGATGATATTAACCTGGCTCCGTTCCATATAGGTATACCTGTTCCAGGGTCCTCGGGCCCTTATGAGGCGACAGAAACTTCCTAAATCTGAAACCCTGTCTCTGTGTAGGATGCATTTAGCTATCAGGCCTGCAGAGTCTTCCTAACTGAAGAATTCCGAAGTTTGGGAATCATAAGTAAGGATGGCATAGACCCTGTTCTAAAATGGCAGCACCACCGTTGTTAACACCGACGGCTGGAGATCTCCTGAGGTCACATTAAAAACAGCCGCTTATGTCAACACAACACAACCACAAACATGGGTGCAGATGGCCTGACTTCCTGTCAGAAATATGCCTGGTTATCCATTTTTTGTTGCCACGTACAGCTAGAAATTGTCCTGAGGTCTCCTTAATGGTGTCGAAACGCCAGGGCACCAAAACTATCCAGTGGATAGTGGTTTCAGAAATGCTGTAACACAGGCTCGAAAAAGGCTAAACATACTGTGAATGTGATAAAACACATTTTGCTAACTGTGGTCTGCAGAAATGTTAACTGCTGACATTTTATCCTGGAGACTGGGCTGCGTCTTCTGCCTACATTCTAAAGAAAGGTATACCGTTGGCCCTACGGGTATGACAGGACCAGCGCAGGTTCAGTAATTGTTTCTTAAGAACTGCGTCTTAGTAGGAGGATAGGAGAAGTGGTTAGGAAATTTCCCTGTGAGGCCCCAGCTTCGTGTACGGGCTGATGGCTCAATACTGGCTCACTAGGACACATAAATGGAACAGAGCAGTCATTAATGATTTCAATTTCTGCCAAGATTAAGGTCTATAATTACTCCATGTGCATGCCACAAACTAAATATAGAGCAATTTACCATGGCTATATTTCAAACTGTATAAAAAAAAAACAACCATGTATGTGTCATGTGATAAAGAGAGGCCGTAATGAATTACACGAGCGAGTAAATGTGCAGTAAAAATGCTGCGGACCCAAACCACAATTATCTGTCTTATCAGCCTGACACAAAAACAATTATGTTGCTGCCTCTAAATGCATACAGTACTGTCTGTCAGCATGTAGGACAGTTTACTCGGACGTCACAGGGAGAGCGAGAGAGACAGACACAAACCTATTTTACCCCACAGACACGGACACATCCAACTTGCATGCGCACCATCTACATATCGCGTTGACGTATACAGTTTGCATATTCACGGCGATGTCCTGTGTGCGTCTGCGGACATTTTGCATGAGTGCTGGACATGTTTATGTTGAGTGCGAGTACAGCATTCCCTCCTTGTCCTCAGGAGTGTTCTCCCGGCATGGCGTGCAGTACTCATCTGAATGATTCAGAGCCCGCAGCCGCTCGTCTCTGGAAGAGACCTCTCAATGTTTAATGTGAGGTAACGTGCACAAGTAGGCTGCAGGAAGAGAGGAGCGTGTTAGAGGTGCATTCATCTGAATCACCGCTTAGTCAACACTCGAAATAGAGAGGGTGTGCCTCTTACAGTAAAAGCTATACATGTTGTGCTTTGATTGGTAATCTGAAGTTGCAACTTCAATCAGCTGATCAATACCAGAAAATGACAGCTGCAAAAGGAACGCAATCAAATAAACCCAACACTGTAGCTTGTTTCTGATGGGAATAAGGCATAATAAACCCTTTATAGCACACTCAGTTCATCAAACTAATGCATATAAATGACTAGTCACCGCAAAAGGGCTGGTAAAATAAGAACTTGGAAAAGAACTTTAGACAGAATAAGACGGGTAATGATGAATGAAAAATGTGTGGCTATCCTATGCACCATTTATTTGTCTTAATGTAATGAGTGTGGAGCTTTGGAGAAAGCTGACACAGCTGACGTATACACAACACACAGCACTGCCAGTCTATCTTTATTCCAAGCTGCTGTTCCTGCCCATAGACTCTGATTTGTCTGATGCCAATGGTCACTTGTTTGACTGCTGAGTGAACGTGTGTGTGTAAGCACAAAACTCCATTTAGTCTACAGAATGCGAGGATGGTGAGGAGAGTGGTGTTTGGAGAGGAACGAGTCCACTGCTAATGGTGCTAGCACCAATTCCATAAAGTATTTAGAGGCACACGGGTCGGAGAATAGTGCCTGCTGCTGCGAAGTTGTGCTTTGATTGTCATGCAAAGCAGCGAGCAAAGAAAATTAAAGCAAATTGTCAATCTGCAGAGACGCACGCACCACTCATCCACTCTGTATATCCTGACATCCTGCAGGTTTTACATGTTGTTCTTCTGCAGGCATCTGATGAAGGAAGATGTTAGCTTGTACAGAAACTCTAATCCAATGAAGATCGAATCCTTTCAGAGCAAAGAGTCTGGAATTATTAACACAGATAAAAGCTGAGCCAAAACATACCGTCTGACTCAGAAATAAATGTTAACTTCTGGCCTACATTAAACATGCCACATCCCCATGGCAGTAACCCTAACCCAGTTAAATTATGGGTGTATAAAAATGTCTTGCTGTGACGACAAAAAGAAATTCAAGAAAGCCATCCCATTACTCCTTTCTCCTTTAAAGATGTACATATTTCAGGTACTTCAACAACCAGTATTAGCAGCTACAGTAAGTTCTGTTTGTTTTGATACAGTCCGATGTACTGACCCGTCTCTTCCTGTTAAATTCCCTCAGCAGTCATGTCTTACATTTGGCAGTACTTGGAGAACCAGACCCCTTGACTTCGGACATCTTTTTGCCCTTGGTGGGTCTGTGACACTGACCCCTGATCAGGGTCAGCTGTCATATACAATAAATCATTGACATGGCATACAAAAACGACCAATAGGATTTGGGATCAATGCACGTTAGCGCATCGGATTATCCGATCAATGCAAGATGAAAAATGAGGGCGATTGTTGACAGATAAACCTATTCAGGGTCTCAACGTCACAGCCCATTTGTCCATAGTCACAGTAATAGTTACTTAAATAAGTGAAATGTCCAGTGATGACTTAAAAAAACGGAACTGTGTTCGGTCAGATGCGGCCAGAAGCGCGGACAGTAATGTCAAGTGCTAGATTATCTTTAATGATAATCACATTGGAGTAAAATCAGCTCAGGTCACCAGAACATTCAGATTAGGCTGGATTCAAAGCTTTAGATGAGATGAAATATTTCTGGTGCCAGAAAATGTGATTTCCTGTTGGTTTTCATGCTCTGAAATATGTCAAGTTGTTAAGAATATCAAGGCCGTGGGTTTTAAAAATGAATTATATACAAAGTAACTAAAACGGAACAAACTAGGAGACTCAGTTTTTTTGGGATGAATTTATTCTCTTATTCTATTCATTAATTCTTTATAGTGCTTTTCAACATTCATAAAAAAAAACAAGCTTTTCGCCTATAGGTGCTGTATATGACATAATAATGAGGCTTTCCATTGAGATTTAGACTATACAGACATACGACTTCATCCACTCTGCCGATTCAGGACCATTGCGTAATCTGCGTGTTATCACGCACTGAATGACAGCTTTCCCTTGACACACACGCACATTTCAGTAAGCCCTCTCACTCAGTATCCCACAATCCCCCTGTTTGGTCTCAGCAGGTCATGCGCGCCACCCCAAACTCCAGACTGACAACAGCTGGCTCCTCTTTCGCCAGCTCGCTGTTGTATGTCCCTTCGAGCTCTCCGTAGCTCTGCTTCCTGCTCTCGGTGCCGCTGCTGCCCTCTACTGTCCGCTCTGTGTCGGTGCTCTCTGTGGCCTCCTCGCCCACCTCCTCCTGCTCGTCATCCTCCTCCTGCTGTCGCTGCACTTCTTTGGGGTTGATGGGCGCCCCAAGGATGAGGGAGTCGGGTCGTGGTGGGAGGACGCTGGAGTTGGACCGCTGATCTCTGGTGGGTGGAGCCGCAGGGGGGTCTGAGGTCGTGACGGGGGTCACACCGAGTTGTTGGAGCCGCTGGGAAGAGAGAGCCAATGAGAATTAGTTTTTCTCAAGGTGAGCTGCAGTGTATAAAAATATAATGTGATGACATATTTGATGTTAATGTTGTTGCTTAAATATTTAAAATGTTTACGATTAACATGTATATTCTGAGATGGCACTGTATGTTAGATGTTATGTGTATCCACTTAAAGTTTTTGCAAAGTAAAAGTAATTGAAAGCATCAGTTTACAATTATTTTATCTAGAGGCAACAATATTCATCATAACAAGATAATTACATGTTATCTCAAAATAACGGTGGCCCTTTTTTCTCCACAATTTGTTTCCTCAATATCACGAAGAAAACAACTGCTAATCCACAAAAGATACTTAACTCCAGATAATGAGATTAAACAAAATTACAATCATCTTTGCTCTTGGCTAATGTAGAAATGAGATTTGATTAACTAAAGTTAAAAAAAGAGAGAAGTGTGTATATCCACACTAAATGTATAGAACAAGAAAATAAACTCAAGGCTTTTCACACTGGGTGTGTATCATTCTTCAGGTCCATTGCTTACTTTAGCCCCATTTTACTCTGGCACCTTCAAGCCCTGCATTGAGCTGTTGTTTTAGTGGACAACCTACAAACTTGGGGCCACGCCTGCTTCGGAGCAGTAAGCCCAAGGCTAATGTCGATGATAGTCAACTTCGGAATGTGCCAGGATTATGCCAGTGTGAAAGCTTTCCTGGCCTGGGGCTAAAAGCGTCCTTAGCATGGGGTTAAACACATTCTAAGGCCCTGATCACACCCAGACTCGTTGCAAGAAACGCATCACCTGCAAAACCACTGTCTTCCTGCACATTACGTGTGCCTGGCTCGCGCCCTTCTCATTTTTCTAATTTTTCAAGCTGTCTTTTCGAAGTTAAAATGCTCAAAACTTTCAAGTGCAAGTGGCAGAGTCGCACCACTTTCTCCATTAATAACATTTGATTGCCTGGTTGTGCACGCAGCCCCACTCAACACAAAACCATGTCGTTTTGGCTAGCATGTAGCGATGAGTTTTGATGTGAATGGGGTCTAAATGGGCTATGTGCAGTGTGAGAATAGGCACGTCGAGTCAAACCCTACCATCATGAAGGTTATGATGTACAGTTATTGTAAAACTCCTGTAGTGAGATGTGGATCATTTTAGAGGATGTACTTTGCAGTGCAGTGCATTTTATTGACAAGTCTCTCTATTATTTTGTGCACCCATTTATATCAATATGGGAACATTAAATTCAGTCTCCTGACAACAAGGGGGCTCTATAGAGAGAATGTGTGTGTGTGTGTGTCCACTCACGCTCTCCAGTGCTTGCAGTGTGCTCTCTGCCTTGCGGCTATTCTCTCTCAGAGTCAGGATGGTTTTGAGGATCGACTGACGTGGGTGCATGGACCGATCAAACTGGTGGTACATATTCCTCCAGAACCTGGGAAACACAAATGAAAACAAACGCACGGATAAGATTCCAGTGAGGGAAACATCAGAGATGCTTTGCTTCACTGAGATTAAGATTCCTTTCAGATTCAAGTAAAACACTATAAATATGTAACAGCAGGGAGGTGAAGGTGAAGGTGAAAGCTGTACTGACTTGAAATTGTAGGGCAAAGTGGAAGGCGCCAGCACAGGGTGCGCTTCAGAGTAGGCGGGGCTGTAGAACGGATTCAAGTAGTTCTGTCTTTCGCTCATTAGAAATGCCCACAGAGAGTGAGTCCGCTCTCTCAGCCTGCAACACAAAACAGCAGTCATGACGCACACACCTCAACACAGTCCAGTGGGGCGATTGTTTAGGTCGTCAAAACCATAATTAATTTTGCTTTCACACACAAAAGCTCACAGTCATAAATGTCTCACAGGTCAAAATTAATTCTTTCTATAATGTTTTATTGACTTTGTTCATTCTTCTAGTGATCTAGATAAGAGAAATACAATGAAAGCAATGTTTGTTTTCGTCATTGGTGCACATGCTGAGTAGTTGCTCTTATCAAAAGTGCCCTATGTGGGTGTGAAATGATTGCTTTGCTCCATTAATCTATTGCTGTTCTGACCACACACAGCAGAGTAGGTCATGTGGCCAAAGAGTGTGAGAGAGATATTGTGTGTTTTTCAGACCTGGGTTATTTACAATGTACACGTGTGTGTATTGGACTCACTGCAACTCCTCTCTCTGTCTCTGATTGTTGCCGAGGAAGTTGCCATACTGACAGGAATGGACGTGTTCATGGATCTGCAGCAGGAACCACTCGCTGAACTCAAATGCCTGCGGAGATGGTCATTTCTGAATAAATGCAATAAAACATATCCTGCCAAAAAAGACACACCATTCTGTGTAAATATGACACACGTGTCACTTAGCTCACACACTCTCGCACACCTGTGGGAACTGCTCGGTCAACTGCCAGACGCACTCCAGGAACTGAGTGAAGATAGGGGACACCTCCTTTGGATCCCCGTCCAACTGGTCACACCTACGAGTACACAGCCAAATAACAGAGAAGTCATTATTTAACTATAAAAGAAGTTGTTTAAACAGTACATAGTCATTAAGCTACTCTATTGGTAGCCCATGAGTCACATCCGGCCTGGAAGCAACCACTGAGTGCCCCAACATACGTCATCATACACTGATATCATATAACTCATTTGACTGCATCCAGAAGACATTAGAACTATTTTTTATATTTAAAGAAGTCTTAAAAAAATGTTTTTACAGCACTGATGATCAGAAAGACTAAAAACAATAGTAGTCTTTGATCGTCTGTAACAGCCATCATCAATGTCGTCATAGACCAGGCAGACATTGTCAAGTGCATGTCAACATTTATCTCAAGAAAGTGTCATAAAATGAGTTCACATCCCCTGCAGCGCCCCGTGAAACCATAAAACTGACAGACACCAAGGCAATAGGTGTGTTGTGGTAATTAAAGACTATAATATTTGGAGGCACCACATTGCACAAGCACAAAACTTTCCGGATACACTTTCCTGAGGGATCACTACAGATGGACTCGATGCATCTTACAATTTCATTTGTGTTCATTTGTCATGTCCAAAAGCTTAAAAAAGGTTCAAATTTGCTGCTGAAATTGTTTGGGCCAGTTCCTGGTCATTGAAATATCTGAATAACTGAATAGCTGATATTATCAGAAAATGTAAACCTCACACTGAATACATCTCTAGGCTTAATTGAAGCAGCTGCATCCTCACCTGTCGGCAAACTTGTGGCCAAAGGAGATCCAGTCTTTCTCTATCAGTACCTAGAGGACAAATGTGAGGAAAGAGCAAGTTTATCCTGCTTATCAGATCTTTAGCCCTTCTTTTAACTTGTGCCAGACTGTGTGTGTGTGTGTTTAAGGTTGGTACCATAAAGCCCTTGATGGTGCGATAGTAAGGATCCATAAGCAGAGACCCCAGTGAGCAGACTTGGGCTGTTCTGTCCCATCCGTCTGAACAATGAACCAACACGCTGGCTCCTTCCACTGTTACTGCCTAGGGAATAAATGTGCAATTAAATGCATACAATTTTCAGAGAAACATAAATCGAGGAGCAGTAAGGGGAAAAATGTTACCTTGGTGAGAAAGATGGCTGCGTCTACAACAGCTTTGATATGCCGCAGCCAGCCACAGCTCTCCAGGCCGACCAGGTAGTCACTCATGGAAAGAGAGCGAGTCCCAATCACTGACAGACACAGACACATACGGAAATTAATTTCAGATCAACAATTTTCATGACTGTTCAAATGTCTGTTTGTGTCCTGGTGGGTGTAGCAAAAGGTGTTTAACCTTCTAGCAGTTTCTGCAGGCTGGTTCTCATTACGTGGATGTTTTCAATGCCTACAAACTGGAAGCGGATGTTGGAGTAGTTGTCCTCGTTCTCGTAGCCTTTACCTGCTGCTCGGTTAGCTAGCGCGTTCAACTGCAGGACAGGAAAAAACAGATAAAAACAAAATCATTGCAAGTCTCCTGCTAACGCCGTTTTCAAACTGTGACTGTGTGATGTTAAACATGTAGCATATTTTAGGCCGTTACCTTCGGCCTGGTATCCATGACGTAAACGAATCGGCTGTTGTGATTGGCCTTGCTGATGGCCTGCAGCATGCTCTCATCCTCCAAGCATCGCGCGCTGAACCCAGAGAGAGGCTGACTGCATCGACATACTGCTGCCTGTCAGTGAACACGGTACACAGAACAGTTACAAAAATACAAAATACAAAATGCTAAATTATCAATTTAGACTGCAACATTTGACAACTTTCCTTCCCCCCCTTTATAAACACCTATAATTCAAATACAGCTCCCATGAATCTGCCATAGCACAAAACATTGTTTAATTGTTTAATCTTTCAAAAAATGCTATTGAAACGAAATTAAATAGCAATTTATTAGCCATTTTACTATTAAGCTTGGATTATGGACAGAAAACACAAGTATCTGGTTTCAGCTTTCCAGTCCTTAATAGATAATTGATAATGACTAAGCTATTTTGTGGTACAGTATATAGGCTGGGCCCAGAGGAAATCACTGTGCCAAAAACACATTGATTGAACCCAGAGCGCCGACAGTCCATTTTGCCAAGTCACTGTTAAGAGTCAGGTTTGTCCAAGTTGACAAATGAAAGGAAGACCAGGGTAATGTGGGACAGAAAGTGGGCAGTGCTTCTGCTCTCTAATCTAGCTATTTTACTGAAAACAAATCAGAAATCTAAATATGCATATGTAGGTTTGTGTGTGTCAAATGTGTTTTTTCATTTTTTTGTTCAGTAAAGTCCAATGATAGCAATGCCTGTTCATCAGTCCCATATTGCAAAATCTAACAACATTTCATGACAGCTACTGTCCAAATTTCCCTGTAATTTCATTGGATGCAACAGTTATTCCTAATAATGTTGGTGCTTTGCCAACCTTTTATCTATCACCAATGAAATGTCAAAATTTCCATCTGCACATAAGAAAATATGAACATTTACGACCACATTTCCTGAAACATGTCAACCACAAACATGTACACCATAGGACATTAAAACGATGGCCTTTCCTCTTGCACCACCTTGTGGTAATACGACTTTTAAAAAAATGTCTTACTTCTTATTGGGCTTTTGAGGACTATTTTTTGTCTTTACTGAACAATTTATTCTGTCTATCGTAATTGCCCGCCTCTTGTTTTTCTGACTTACACGTTACACAAATTACACAAACTCATGCATCTTCACTGAAGGAAACTTAGCTTTGCTTAATTTCACAAAAGAAAAAGGAATGCAATAACAATAATGCTCTCATTTCGTAATTTCAAACAGTTTCCAAACTATAAATGAAACTTGTGGGGAAATACTTTGCACAGCATGGTAAAATGGTACGCACTCATACAGTACTGTGTGCAAGTTATTACAGTTTATTACAGTACCTTCTTTTCTTGGTAGAAGTATGTGAGTACAGGAAAGCGTCCTTTGCTTCTGAACTTGGAGCTCCCCACAATAATGGGCTTACTGGCCGTGATGGGAACATACAGGTCTCGTGGATATGTCTCACAGACCTAGAAAACCAAACACAAACATACACACAAAGACATTTGTAGTCAGATGTCTCCTGGTTTGTGAGCAGCAGTGTCACTTTTCTTTGGAGTTAAATATACCACTATGGATTTTAGAATTGGAGCTAATATTCAACACTAGAGGTAAGAGTAAAGCTCCAGCGCCCTCCTCTGGACTTTGAGCAAATCTTTTAATAATGTGTGGTAACGTCCCACTGGTTCCTCCACAACCCTGTATTAACTGATTTCCTAAGATGCCACCACACCCTCAGTCAAAGCCAGTTTATTACAGTATAGGGATCCCTTGCGTCATATGTGATCAGGCCGGCCTGGACAATGTTTACCCAAAGACAATAAAGTTACAGTTGATGTAAAAAAAAAAAAAAAAAGTCAATCAAACTATATGCATGGTTTTATTTCTCATGTTACGTCAAAAAACTGCAGACTCCTTTTTTTCTTTGTAGCAGGTGGTGTTTATGGCACACAGAGACAGTGGCAAGGTTCAACAACAGTCAGCAAGTCCTGCTTTATATCATGGCTTCCTGTACATAGACTGTATATCCTATGGTGTTTATAGGGGCTGCAATGATGAATTATAATATTCTAACATTCAAAAAAATTATAGATTCTAAAAGATTTTGTCCAGCTCCTCCAACCTTGCCTAAACTCAGTGCAGTTGAGATCAGAGCTGCCACACAGCCAGACAAAACATCTGATTGTCAATGTGTTTGTTCTTTTCCCTCTCAGAAGTACCAGAAATAGACAAAAGATCCTCCTCTTGAGGAATTCCCTCCAGCAGGCTTTCGCAATTTAGCACTTCTGATGGAGAACACTTACAAAAACACAGCTAAATGTCTACCTTGTAGTCTCTGTTGACGTCAGTGAGCTGCCATTGGTCGCAGGGGACGCCCATCCTCTCAAACTCTGCCCCGAGGTCGATGAGCTGCCATCCTTCCTCTCTCTGTTGGTCGTTCTGTTTGGGGTTGTAGGAGAACGCGTAGAGCTCCTCATAGGACACTGCAAAAAGGAGAGAGAGCCTTAACAAAACACAGACTAACATGAGAACACATCATGCGCTTGTATATCGATTGTGTAAATGACGAAAGAAAAGACAAAAAGAGGTAGGGGCAAGAAAACTGAGGTGAATACATGTGAACGGACACATCTTAAACCCACCAGGCCGTAGAAGACGCAACAGCGAGCTGTAAATGTCGTGGCAATCTCTTTCTCTCTGCACTACAAAATGAACCACCCTGAAGTTGCGACACTGGATGACCAGAGGACAACCTGTGGTGGTCAGGGAGAGCTTCTCCACGGACGCTATGTGGTGATGTAAAATCTGCAGAGGAGGGGAGAAATAAAGGAGCAAAACAGAGAGAGAAAGTTGATTATCGTCCGTGAGCTGCTTTAGATCAGATTTTGTTTCTATTTCTCTTACGATTTCAAGAACAAAAGTAAGCAAACACAAACTAATTATTGAACCATTACAGGAGAAAAACAGCTATAAAAGTTATCATATGCAAAAAAAACTTAAGCTCCTGTTAAAGTACTCTCAAGATTTCATGAACAAGTATTCTGAACAGAGAAAAGTTGCAAAAAGGTCATCATAAACAGTTTAAATTTAAAGTACAGAGGGCAAGAAGGACAACTGCAGCAGCGCATCACCATATTCAATAAGGGCAGTTTGAATTCCACAGGGATCTTAACCACGGGAAATCATAAAGATGCACATTCATCAGCATTGGTAATGACTAGGAAACTGACACACACACACACATAGTATATGCTGATCTCACCAGCTGTTGCGACAGACAGTAACTCAACTGCTGTTTAATATTTTATGAGGCACAAACAGCCTAACAAACTCCCTCTCAAACTCTCTCTCGACAGACTGATTCTAAAGTGCCTCCATAGACGCAGACACATGCAGTGCACTGCACGTGGCACATGCAAACAGGCATCTACACACTCAAGCAGGACCGAATAGGCACAAAAACACACAGTGAACAATAGTACTACTGCGTCTGCTCCACCAGGATAAGTGCAAAAAACAAAGAGTACAAGTAAATGTTCCCTTTCTCCCAGCAGATGCAGCAGGAAGGATGGTGGGGAGGGAGGTCATGGCCTGGGATCTGCTGCACAAAGCATTTTAAACCACGCTTTTTTCCCACAATGCAGACCAGCCACTGTGGCAATCGAAATACTAGAGTACTATTTTTACATCATATAATAAAAAAGCATAGTGCTGCTGTTTATACACAGATAGCAAAGTATACTGTTCATCTAAGTCAGTAAAATATTAACAGAAATGTCTAGAAGAATTAAATTGGGCAGGGTAATATGTGGAAACAGCATGCCCTGCTGACTGTTGCTGCCGGACATCTATAACCCAGTGCTACAACAGTGATCCGCTTTCAGGTAGAGGTAGAAAATACACACACACACAAACACACACAAACATTAAGACAAACCGTACAGTTTGAGGCTATATAATGAGGCTTTTGAACCTCTACCCTACTTCCTCTTACCACACACAAGCTTGCGCATTCTCTCCTCCAGCCCAACACACCACAATCAAACACACACACTCCATCAGGTTGCAGACTTCCTTGCGCTGGTTGAGGTTATGTTTCGTATCGGCTTTACATTAAAGCTCATGCTTACTGTGGAACGATCCTTTACAGCCTGCATTTGCTGTTGAAACGTTTCTCTCAAAAGTGTGGATCAAGAGCGCAACAAAAGATAAAAACCAGCTGCAAACTCTGAGGACAACATGAACGTTCCTGACCGCCACGGCATGATTTTGCAGGAACATTAGACAGTATGTGTTCTTCAAGTGTGGGAGTGCATAAATCACATATTGCAGGCTAACAAAAGTTAATGAATGGGCTAAAACAGGTCCACAATTTTCAAATGAGCATCCTAAATTACCCACAGTAATTAGCGCAGTCGTAATCTCGGCACAGTAGAAATCCTCCCATTCTGCATCAAACCTTGCACTAGTGTGCTACACTGAGCATGGGAAGAGTTTAGCCAAACTGCTTTTTATGTATGTTCAGCAAAAAAATACCAATGGTGCATTTATTGTGGTGGCATCCATATGTAATGTACTTGGTGAAACTGTAATAAAAAAAACCCACTCACCCAGATCTCCTGTCCGGCAGATGTTGAGTTATTAGAGCTGCTCTCCACAAAGATGAGATGTGTGGCTGTGAGGTACAGTGTGCCATTTGTGGATTTGTTGCTGAAGCGATCCAGCAGTCGCACCTGCTCCACCTGCAAACACACACACACACACACACATCAGTGATAACAACATTAATCAGCTCGTAGCTGAAAGTAAAGTTAACTTCTTCAACTGGGTGCAAAGTAGAATGAGAACGATATCATCGGTTGATCTTGGCTTATCACAGATAAAACAGTATCAGCGTATTTGATATACATCAACAAAAAAATAATGCCGAAAAAGATGCTTGGGCTAATTCTATTTTTTCAGTGCACTGATGTTATTTTGGATAATAAACTTTAAAATATCCCGTGTTTGATAGCCACATTTGAGAGATCATTGCCAAAAATTTGTGTTTATGTATATATTCCGTGTATACAGGAGTATCTGCCAATATATAATTGTCTGAATTGTTTTGCTCCCTAATATTGGTATCGGCCCAAAAAATCCAGCATCAGTCAGGCTCTGGCGTAGAGGATGCTGAAAGAGGAAAGATAGGATCTTGCCAACAAGAAAGACACCTGTCACGAAATTACTCGAAGTGGCACTGGCTCCAGCTGGCGCACCACCTAATCCTGACCACCTGGGCCTAATGTTCAGCTGCCAATTCTGTTCTAACGAGAGTCACAAATGAGTTCTGGATATAGGAAGGCAGCCTAATTACAGTATAGACCGAACAGATTCAGTTTAAACAATTACTACCACCTCAAGTCAAATCTCTATTTTTATATTAAATGTATTCCGCTAAGGTGCAGCCTTATTACAACTCTGTGTGCACATTAACACCCATGCTGTAGCGGATGGCAACCTTTTTGATATGAAGAGCCATTTTAAAATGTTCTTCTTAGTCAGTGTGCCATAGTAACATTAAGGCTAATATTAGGAACACTGCCTTCCTCATGAGAACATCAACATCTGAGTTAAACCCTCAATCTTGCTCATCAGCAATAAACGTTTCCACAAAACTCTCTTGCAGACATTTTGCTAGTTTGCCTCTAGCGGTTAACCTACCACGTGCCTGAGGTTGCTGACTACTGCTGTATATGCTCACAGTAGAACATTTACTCAAGTCACACATTTTCACACAGGGAGAAGGTTGTGCTATCATAAAACAACAAGTTCATAAACCTCAGGGTGGTCAGAACATCCATTTATTGCTGCATTTAATTAGGTTCAACAAAAAGCTTCCAGTCCAGGATGAATGTAGATCATGCATATTGTATATCACACTTTGTATATTACCTCAGACATGACCTAAATGAAAAAATGACTTTATCTTTGTGCGAAATGTTTAATATTTTTTTGAAGTGTAATTTTTTGAGAGCCTGAAAGTCAATTTGTCTTATTGTTTTAATCGTGTGGTTTATTTTATTAATTATTATTATTATCTAATTAGGATACTTAAATGTTTTTTTTTTGTCTGAATATTCCTTAGAATCAAAAGATCATTGCTCATTGAAAGGGTGTGTTATATTTTCATTATATCAGATGCATAAAATGGTCTTTAAATAATAATAATAATAATAATAATAATAATAGTAATAATAATAATAATAATATCATATCAAGTTATTGTAATTATTTCTGCGGCAATATGTGATCCAACAGAAGCAGTTATCCTCACAGTGGCAGGCCTAAATATTGATAAACACATAACAGGCCTTAAAAAGATCTTTCCCAACACAACAGGTATTCTAAGAAACTGAAAATACTGCTGGTGGATTTTGTGTAAGTTGTAACCCTGTGCAGCCTGGAGTGTGGCATTGCCCTCAAATCCTTTTTTTTTTTGCACTAAAATCCATTAGAATAGAATAGAAGTGCTGATTACTACTACACTCTGTGGCCAAAAGGCTATCAGACTGTTGGATTTGGACAGTTTGCTGCTGTCGCTGCTAAACGTCCACTTCCATGATTCATTACACTTGCAGTTCGACTGTTGACTCAGACATCCTCTCCTCGGTTTCCGTTTTCCTGTCGCTTTAGATATGATGAAATGATTGTGACCATGTGTATGCATATATTTTTGTAAACCGAAGACGCAATCTAAACTATGCTTTTAAGTACTTTAAATGCAGTATTGACCACAAAGCACATGAGCTGCATACTGTTTCATGAGGGAATCTTTTTAAAGGAGCATCAACTTATTTCTGACGCACACTGACCACAGAGTTAATACAACTCAAAATCGTATCATCCAACAAAAGGCTCTCTCAACAATGTTTATATGTCAGCACCCTTTTATATAACACCAAGTTCAAACATGTGCTTGTGTTTTTGAAGTGCAATAAAGCCCTTCTCTGCAAACAACCGAGAGGGCTTGAAACAGTTGGGGCCACACCCTGTCTGCATGCAATCACACCCACCTGATTCCAGCATATCCTTAATCCATAGGTAATGTTCAATTATCATGGAGGCTCGCAAATTAGGTCACACTGCTTCAACATGATGAAGAAAAGCTCACCTCTCGACATAAACACTCTCAGAAATACATGTACAAGAATAGAGCAGGTTTAGGCTTCATGAGCGAGTCAAGAGAAAGCCGCCTGTGCCAACCACAGTGTTGTCAACAATTGGACAGTGACAGATTTTGGGTGTGTTGCCTTTTGCCCTCCAGCACACTGGCTTTGAAATAAACAATGACTGTGAAGGAAAAGTGCTGGTCCGGTGCAGCCCTGTTAAGACGTGATCCCTCAACTTAATGTTATGAATTGTAATTTGGCCATTTAACATTAAATAATGGTCATCACATTTAATATGCGCTTGCAAATAATTTGCAATCAATCATTCTCTGAAGTCTACAACCCACAGACATCTCCAGCAACTTGGTTTCTCTCTCTAGCAATGTTCTGAGAGGCCTGTGTTGCAGCAATCTTCAGTGGTTGCTTGTTTGGGTGTTTTCGCCTTCACTTTGCTCTTTGGTAAATGGCCTGGAGGTCAGGTGGGTAGCTTAGCCAGTCAAAATAAGTCCACGGTTTTGGCTGTATGTTTAGGGTAACTGAACATATGATAAAACTGTGAGATGTGAAGAGAACTGCAGGGTTTGAACATCTTCACACTAGTCAGTGCTGTAACTGAAGAAGTCCATCAGTGTGCCATAATGCTTGGACGTGTCTTCTCGGGCTGGATGCACTGGCTGGCCTGATAGTGTATCGTTAACTCAATCAATAGAAGGGCGTGCAGGTAGTAGCATTACAAGAAAGAAGCCCAGCGATCTGACGCTCGGGAAAAACAAACAGCTCATTGATGCTCGTCACGTCTGACACTTCAGGCTGCTGGCGACACCTGCTAGCCACCATGCTATTACAGTGATACACAAACATTAAGTCCCAACATTGACGTCTGGCAAACGTTACCACAAAAGAGCACTGCACAAATCCCAACAAGTCAGGCCGAGCTGTATACGTCCATTTGTAATTAGCTTGAAATGTTAGCTAACGCTACCTTTGGCGTTCGGATATGCTCCATTTCTCCGAGTCGAAACAGCTGTCAGCGACTGCAAAGCTTCAAACGACGCCTTCCGCAGATAACTGTATCATTGATGATATGGTGGTGTCAGTGCCCGAACCAAACCGGCCTTACTTTGTCGGAGGCATACGATATGTATTTATTGTCAATTATTTTACTCCCTTCATCCGCATAAAGATCTCGGCTACAACGTCAATACTGATGGTGTGGGCTTTTCGAAGTAAAAGCACGAGTTTATGTAGGTCAGAATAACATGAGTCCAGAATTAATTCCTCTCTCTGTAAAATGTGTATGCACTAGTAAGCACAACTTTGTTTATTGAAACACACCATCAATGATATGGTATGGATAATAGATAGCAGAGTAATTCCAAGGCCTTCAAAATAGATTTTAAATAAGGACTCCTTTTACTGGATTTGGCCTCAACAATATAATAATGTAAGGTTAATATGTTATTGTGGTGCACATAGTATTAAACAAATTAAAATGTAATGTAATTGTACTCTGCTCCAGGTACTCTGTGTAATTAAAATTACACAGAGTACCTGGAGCCTCCAGGCCCCCAAAGGTCTAAGGCCTCGGGGCAACTGCCCACTTTGCCCACATGGTAATCCAGCCATGGAAGGTTAAAATTATATATTTTAATACAAATTAAAACTGAATAAAAAATTGGCTCATTCATTTTTCAAAAAAAATAAAAATGTATATGCAGTTCAAAACAACATACGGAAGGAAATTATAAAATGTCATTCAAAAATTAAACAGAGCAACTATTGCAATAATGCAGAAGATGAGTGGTGGCAAAAATGACAAAATAAATAAATAAAGTGACTGCAAGAGAAAAAAGCATTGTGCAGATTTAATTCAATCAATTCAAAAAGGCTTTATTGGTATTGAAAACATTGCCAAAGCAAGTGTAAGATAAAAACAACAAATATAGAATATAAATATAGTATGTACAGACTGGCAAGAAATAACATGAGATAGTGATTGCACACAATTTTACAAATATTTAAGTGTTGCCTGAACCATGTACCATGTTTTTGAACATCTATAATGATGTCTCTTATTTTGAAATCTTCGCCGGAATCAAATTATCGTCTGTTGTCGGTAAATGACGATTTTAGGAAACGTCTGCTGCAAGGACCAACGTATGGTGTAATGCGCATGTGCGATAGTGTGAGGTGTCACGCGACACAAAAAAACAGCGGTAGGGACGACGGGAAACGTAGTTTGAAAAAAGATTACCCGAAATGCAATATCATTCGGGAAATACCCAGTACCAGGCGGGGAATAGGAAAATAGCACCATGCGATAATTCATCCTGTGATATTTGTCAGCTTTAAAAATAAAAAAGCCACAGAATAGGGTGCACCTCAAGCTACAGTAGAACAGTTCCTGATTTCTATGCCAAAGGCGAAGATTTTTGTATGTTTTAATTAGAGACAAGACCGCGGATTCGTCCCTCACGCGGGCATCTTTCAAAGCTAACTAGCGGGTTAGCTGTTAGCTGTGATGCTGGGTTGCTTACGTCTTTATCAGTAGCTAAAGTCCAAAGAAGGCAGTTAGTGTTAAATGTGTGCTATGTTTAACTCTTAAGATAAAATGTCTGGCTTTAACTTCGGAACAGGGACACTTGGTGCCACCAACACTGGTGGGGGATTCTCATTTGGGGCCGCAACCAGGTAATGATATGTCTCCAATAGCCGACTTAGCTAACGTTAGCGTAGCGTAGAGTTGACCTGTTGTTATCAATACTTGCATGGGCGTTATATTAACTGAGTCTCTGTACGTTTTGTAAGATTGTGACTTATTAGTAGAAGTCCAATGTTATACTCTCTGTTGCGTACTTGCGCACTTGATTCAGTGTCATTGTGGAGACTGCACGTTGTCCAGTGATCTATAGGTTTTAGGTTATGTTAAACATAAGATGTGAAAGTTAAACAGTGGTAAGGCATTTCCTTTTCAAATGTGTCTTTTTATTGCTTCCTTGCTTTTGCCTCAGTAGTGCACCTGCAGCCAGTACTGGTGGCTTCTCCATCGGGACTGCTCTGGGTACAGCCACCACCAGCACCACCCCATCTCTTGGCCTTGGAGGCAGTCTCTTTGGTCAAAAACCTCCTGGAGGATTCTCTTTCAACACACCTGCCTCAAGTAATAATTTCACACAGATGCATACAAACCCAGTGGCAATAAGATGAAATGAAATTAATTAGCTTATTATTAACCTGCCAGCCTGCTGCTGTCATACATCTTGTCATATATTGTGATGTTGTTCTCCTTCAGGCGCTGCTGCACCCACAACAGGCCTTACATTAGGTATGTTTGTATTTCTGGGATATCTTTTGAACTAAGATCATATATTGTCAACAACAAGTACGTTATAACCTTGATTCATACATACTTTCTCTCAGGTACTCCAGCCACTTCAGCTGCGACCGCCGGCTTCAGCTTGGCCTTCAACAAGCCCACCGCTTCAGCAACACCCTTCTCCCTCACCACCACTGCTACCACCTCCTCATCAGCCCCCGCAGGGGCAGGTTTATCATTTGGCTCTGTCCTGACATCCACAGCTCCACAGCAGCCTGCCGCCTCGGCCTTCACCCTTGGTCTTGGTGCCACAACCACCACCACAGCAGCCTTAGCAGGCCCGTCACTGGGCGGGGGTCTCTTCTCCAGCAATGCAGCTACAGGTGAGATGAAAACAGACAACCTGAGCTTGTTCACACATGATAAGGGGAATGGGTGTGCAGACAACACAATGGCAAAGCCTTTGTTATTTTAGAAGTAGTTCTCAATCTTAATAATGCTGCACATTGGTCTAACCTACATCTTTACTTGGTGTTGCAGGTTTGGGTCAGACTCTAGGAGGAGGAGGTGGGTTAACGTTGGGTTCTCTGTTAGCATCCTCCATAGCAGTATCATCAGCACCTGCCCCTAGTATTGGCCTTGGTGGAGTTGACTTCAGCACTTCCTCTGAGAGTAAGAGTGACGCATCATCTGGAGCCAATGCACAGTAAGTCAAGCTGACCAACATAGGCATGGTAAATCAACTTTCCTGCTAAAATGTGAACATGTGTAAACTGCTGTTTATGCAGTAGAATGGCTTCTGATCTGTCTCCTGACTAATTTGTTTGCTGTAATTATTAAAATACACTCTCTTTCTCTCTCTTAGGGACAGTAAAGCTCTAAAAGATGAGAACCTGCCCCCAGTCATTTGTCAGGATGTCGAGAATTTCCAGTAAGTGTTTTATGTGTAAATTGCCTCAGGGTTTTATCCGCAGTGACTGTTGGGTCACAAGCCTGGGCACATCGCTCGGCACATTAGAATTGTGTCATTTGTTTAAAGATGCAAATGTTAACAATTTCTATCAGTGGAGTTATTGTTCGAAAATGAGACATCTCGTTAATGCTGTGTGTTGTAAACAACAGCTGGAAGTATCATAGAATCATAAAGCTACAACTTCTGAGGTGGACTGTGGCAATGTACTCCAATATGTGTTGTTTTAGTAATTTCCAATTGTTTTTGTTCCTCTTTTTTATAGAAAATTTGTCAAAGACCAGAAACAGGTTCAGGAGGACATCAGCAGGATGTCATCTAAAGCCATTTCTAAAGTCCAAGATGACATCAAGAGCCTCAAACAGCTTCTTTCTGTCAGTGCCAGTGGTCTACAGCGACAAGGTCTGGGCATCGACAAGCTAAAGCTTGAGACAGCGCAGGTAAAAACTGTACACTCGCATCTTTATATTCCTGCTGCACCAAGTTTTATATAGGCATAGTATTTTGACCATCTCTTACTTTTCTACTTTAGGAACTCAAAAATGCTGACATAGCACTGCGAACACAGAAGACCCCCCCAGGACTACAACATGAGAACACAGCCCCATCAGAGTAAGTCAGCTACCAGACAGTAGCAGAAGCATAGTAATCAAAAGTCTCATGAGATGATGCTAAATAATCATTTCATCAGTGGTATCAATATTCCCCTCCTCACTAGTCTCTCAGTTTTGTTCTATATATCAGCTTTCAGCACTTTATGAATATGTCAAAAATGACCATATGTGTTATTTTTTTGTGTTTAGTTATTTCCGTAGCCTGATAGAGCAGTTCGAGGTGCAGTTGCAGCAGTACCGGCAGCAGATAGAAGAACTGGAGAACCACCTGACAACGCAGAGCAGTGGTTCCCACATCACTCCTCAGGGTAAGAGAATGTTTGTTTGGTCTAAAAATCTAATAAAGAAAAAGAAACAATGATGATTTGTTAAGTGCCAATACAAAGGTTCTTCTATGACATTGTTTTTGATTTCTGATTCTTGCTGGTCATTATGTCTTTTTCTTTTTCCTCTTTATCTTTTCATTAACTTATCACAAATGATGATGATGATATTGTATGTATTATTTGTTTCCAGACCTGACCTTGGCCATGCAGAAGTTATACCAGACATTTGTTGCGCAGGCAGCCCAGCTCCAGTCTGTCCATGAGAATGTCAAGGTCAGTTCTTTTCCTCTAGCTTTGTCTGAAAATGATTTGATATTCTGTTGAAATTTTAATGTGTATGGCTGTGTGATAAGGAATTCTCAAGTTGAGTAGAATTTAATTGTGATAATACAATTATATCATGTTTGTTTTATAAAAGTTTGTTGTCCAAATTGTCAACTAACCAATTTAAAACAAATTAAATTAGATAACTGTTGTACATTTGTGAACAACATGTTAATTGCATTCTTCTTTTTTTTTTGTCTGTCCTTTTGTGTATGTCTGTTATTATAGATCTTGAAGCACCAGTACCTTTCCTATCGACGAGCCTTCCTGGAAGACTCCACCGACGTCTTTGAGTCCAAACGGGCGTCTAACAGGAAGTGGCAGAGTGCGCCGCGAGTAACGACTGGGCCTGCCCCATTTTCCAGTGTGCCCAACGCTGCAGCGGTGGCCATGGCAGCCACGTTGACCCAGCAACAGCAGCCAACTCCAGGTCTGACTGCCTACAAGTTCTAGAAAGTTCTGCTCCCCTCACCTTAAAATAGAGGAGGTAGAGGTGGAACAAATTTAATACTTTTGGGAGGGATTGAATTGATAATTGTTTTTTTAAAATGAAGCAATTATGCAAGGGGACAGAGGGGATGATTAAAAATAATTAAAAACAAAATAGACTTCTCTGGTGCCAAGCTATTGTGTGTGTCTAATGAAAGAAAAGTGGAAGAAAGGGAGAGATGAACCCCGACAGGAAATCTTTGTGCTGCCTTACCATCTTGTCTCTGACTCTTAGTTCAAGGGTTAGACACATTTATCTAATGCGCCTTACAATACCAGAGTGAGGACATTTTCTAGATTGCCCCAGTTGGAAAGTAACACCAAAATCTGGCAGTGTTGGTGCCAAGTCTGTACACTTCAAAATACCATACAGTAAACAGTAATACCAAGGATATAATAACTTACTTCACCTAATCTCGCTCTATGCCCTCTCTAAGGGAAGGATATTAGAGCAGGTGTATGAGGGTGACATTACTGGAGAAATAATGTAATGTGAGAGAAAGTCTAGCTATCTCAATTTTTACTCACTTGAATCTTGAAGTTATAATGAGAGCTTTTAAATCTCATTCAAATTACATTTTAAAGCTCTCATGATAACTTTAATATATTGAATGAATGCTTGAAATGAGCCAACTCCATGAAGGTTGTTACGCAATGGGGTTAGAAACATTAGACACTTGCTGTGTGATTCAGATAAACTTTGATTGTTTTTTTCTTATTTTTTAAAGACTGTGTCTTGGTGATCAGTTGGTGTATGAGGTATGAATTTATTATAATGTAGCTCAAACTGTCAAGACGTTTCTTCCATGTAGGGGACTCTCCTGTTGATCAGTCACCAATTGGCATCCGCTTACTTTGTTGAAAATACAGGACTCTTAAATGTTTTTAAGAACACACCTGATCTAAGGATTGTGTCACCATTATTCATTGAAGCATGCAGCTTCTATGGTCAGGGCCTATGTAATAATAGGCCAAATATGGGCCAAGAGCCACATTTTTCAGAGACCATACTCTAAAGAATTATACTAAAGGCTTACATTTTAAATAAAAAAAAAAAAAAAAAGCCAGTCAGAATGTAAGATATTACATATGAACTATCGTGAAACATAAATTCTCTCTGCCAGTAAAAACAAAATTATACTAATAAAGATTATTCTACATAGTATTAATATCCATCATAAACAGAAAGGTAGAGCCTGATCTTTCTGTTACCAATGCTGTCGGGTTTTTTACTCACCAAAAATATTTAAATAAGCCTAATACTTTAATATTATAAAACATAAACTAGCAGGTCACATTGTTTCAGTCATTATGGCACTCAATGGCACACTAATTCACTTTTATGAAAAATTTTTCAACTTAAATAACTGTTAAAAGTAGTATCTGTTATAGTTGTTGCCACATCTCTGAGGTGTTTAACAGATTTTCAGCCTTTTTTGTAGGCTTTGATTTGTAGGCCATTTTACTGGCATATCAGGGCACCTACTTACGATGAACAAACTAAGCTACTATGTACAGTATATTAGCATGTTTCTGCAGTCATTTTCTTCTTGTAAATTTAAATAAAGTGGAGTAAAGAGTTTGAAAGCAATATTTTAATTGGATGGGGTTGCAAAGGCAGCATGGTTTAAAAAAACAAGAACTGCTTCCTTTTCAATAAAAACATCAAATCTGCTTAGACTGTTAATAGAGCCAATAACCAACAATTGTTACCCCAGACAATGAATGTGGCAAATCTTTTCAGTGTAGTAATATTTGAATATTGACATACCTTTTAACTGCTAAGCAGGACATGCAGGAGCTATTCTGAATTAGCATCTGTGCCAAGTAGGGATGAGGATATTTTATCAGTCCATTGATTAACCACAATTGGCAGGAAAAACCTATTCACAAACGAGCCCTGTTTTGACAGGAGATACAATCCACTTGTGTGGAAGAAGTGCACACTACATTGGTGCCTGCTGAAGGCTTTATTTGTGTTGCTCTCCATTTGTTTAATTTCATATAAAGCCAAATCAATTACCTATCATTTATTGTAACCCTGTGTGCTCTGGGTATGCTAGCTGTCTAAAAAGCTGAATTGCGCTGTAACTTATTTTCATAGCTTTGCAAGTCTGTTAACCCCAGAGTTGGGTACTAGGTTACATGATTCCTTTTTTATCAGTTTAAATACTAAGCGAAACCCCATCCCTTTTGCCAAATAGTTGTTATTCTCCAGTATTTGACTCAGTCATTTTAACGACTAAGCCCAATCACAAGTGGATGTCTTGGTATTGACAGTATTTATTTACCTATTTATTTTCAACTTTATTTTTTTGTTTATGTGCATAACTAAGTCCATAATTGGAACGGCATAGTGAAGCATGGCCAGTATTACAGCACATATAACACTAACCATGCAGCTGGGTGGCACTTACTTCAGGCAGACTCTTGTTTGACCCGTATATTTGTTGTTGCGGTGGTTGATTGTGGAGGCCAAAAGCTTGTTCAGATCTGTGCCTCAGTGGACATGAGGTGAACGGTGCCAAAAGACTCAGGACTGAAAATATAAACTATTTAATTACCTGAACTGTAAATTTTAACTTAGAACTTGTCTTTCCATTACTGCACTTAGTTGGTCTTGGAGTGGAAGCAAGGCTGAAAACCTTGTCAATTTGCCACGTGTCCAAAATTGTCTGCATTATTTCACTGTTGAATACTATATTGCATTTAGATGGTTTGGTTGCATGAGGCCATACCACTCTTACTTGATTTAAGCTACTTCACCTAAGGGCTACGGTCACTGTAACGGGGCTGGATCATTTGGTATTAAGTTCAGTTAAATTAAAATGTTGATTAAAAGTGTTGTTCACAAGATGTAATTTCAGGTATTTATCCAAGGTGGTGGTACTTTGTATGGACCTTTGCTGAGACAAGTCTCTCTGATTTTGTAGAAAATCTACCTTCTTCTCATTGTTTCGACTTCATTGATTGAGCCCTGTTTGTTTTTGTAGACCAGCAGAGAAGAATGATTTTTGCTGCTCACACTGGTCCTTCAGTACCAGTAAGACACATTTGTGCCAAACAAAACAGACCAATCAGTGTGGTCTGATTTTGTCCACGTCTTCATTACGTGGGGTTTTATTTCCCACCATTTTGAAAGGATATACAGTGTGGCTCTGTGTTAGACACTGGTGAGAACTTAGCATTTTTGGACAAAAAAGTACTTTGATATTTTGTGATATAAACTGGTGTTCAGTTCACTCTCCAGCACTTATCTGTATGTTGCTGCTAGTTACAGTGGTGCTCGCTCAATCCAACCTAATTGGTTCTTTCTCGATGGAGTTGCTGAGTGTTAGAGAGAAAAAGTGCTGCTTTGGACATTCCAGTCCTCTGTTAAACAACTCTTAACATTTAGTAGGATCGAGATGGATGTCTGTCAGCCCATCAGCTAAATTCACAAGTCATCCAGAATTCTGACTTTTTTGTAGTTTAGCTTACACTTGAACATATTGTCTTCCATATCCCTACAGTTGTACTTAACAAAATTGAGTGCTGAAGGTAGGACATATTATTGTAGGCCAACCCGGAAGTTGGCATCGCCCTGGCTCCTTCAACAAACAGCCAATGGGATTTTCCCATAGGATTTTGAATCAGTGCAGGAAATGAAAAGGAAAGTTTAATTTTGTTCAACAAGATAATCTTCACAAAAGTTCACTACTTTTCTGATATCTGAAGCGTACATACAATCGGCAGAAGTAAAAAGCTAACAGTAGACTAGACTAACTACACCTCAGTCACTTGACTTCAGCGTAACCACCACTAAGTTCCCTGCGACATTTAACTATACACACTTTACAATAAATTGATCAATCTAGGCTTTTGTTAACCACTGACCTTATTTCAAGCATATAACCAAACAAAACATTGACTTTGAGACAAGGGAACTGAGAGAACAAAAATGCTAACTCACTTCCGGGTGTCTGGGCTAATTCCTGATTTACATGAATATGAAATGATGTTAGCCTGTCAAAGCTGTGTGGACCTTGACAGTGAAAGTGGATCTTTACCCACCTTATTCCTGTGTGTTTGGTATCTTTCCAATATCTGTCAGTGCGATGTATGCAAATACTGACTGCTGTTTTTTCTTGAATGCTGTAACAACAGCAGGAATGATCCCATTTGCCCTTTTTTGTCCGTTTTTTTTGTCCAGAACAACTGAAGGAATTCAAACTTGATATTTCTTTTTAATTTTGCCTACAGTGCTCAACTCCATTTGAGTTCTTCTGAATCTCAGTGAATCAGAATTTGGTATATGACTTCTTACTTTTTCTGTGCGACGTTGAGCTTCAGCACAGCACCTCTCAAACGGGTTCGATCAGTTGAAAATCTGCAAGTCTGGTGTTCTGAGTGGTTGGCTGTAACAGACTGTTTTGGATGTTCTTATTCTCCTAATCATTTCCTTTTGATCATTTATTATATGATTACTTTAAGCCTTTTGCGTAGTGGTTTTTCTGTATATGGTTCTAAGGAGGTACTACTATTGCAAGTTGTGTTTTGGGGGGGAGTTTGTGATCTTTGCAACACATTTATCTGAAAACTACTCCCTCAATTATAATATGTTAATCAGTCACCTCAACTAAGTCAGACTTGATCCACCTTAGATCCACTTGATCTAAGGTGCAGCTTTTTGTTTAAAAAGAAACACAGATTAACCACCAAGAATTTGGCTGTTGTGTCTGAGAATACGCTGGTGAATAGTGTTCAAACAAACACAAACCACAAAGGTCAGTCAATTCTTGTTGAAAGGATAGTCTGAAACTTAACCACCTTGACTTCCACAGGCAAACTGTAACATATCACTGAGTTTCCTTTTTATTTTGATCAGTTTACACTGAGAGGCAGCCATAGATGCCAAATTCACATTTCTTACCTAAATCTCGAGTGCTTTTACTTGTAGATGAATGTGTTTCAACTTGTATAACCAATGCCTGTTGATACAGTATATTTAATATATAATATGGTGTGCCTTTTTAAGCTATATTCAATAATTGTGTGATGCTTTTTTTTGGCGTATGCTAGTTCATTCACTCTCAGAAATCTTGAAAATTTGGAAACTTGTCAAATGCAGTAGCAGTTAGCAATTAACAATCAATTCTGTTCTAAACTGTTTGTTTGTGTTTTATGTAAGTGGAATTGCATATTAAATTGACAATAAATCCGTTTTTAAACAAAGAAACGTTTGTCCTTGTTTCTTTTCGACTGAAGTTGTTTAATAATGCAGACTAATTGGAAGCCTTGAAAAATTTGAAAACATACCAAAAAAAAGACAAGTTTCTGAGTGAAAGAACTAGCAGCATTTTTTTTCCAACACTTTTTCAGCAAGAATAATTTAACATCTGATGAGCTGAAATGTTTTAGTTTTCGTTAAAACCCAGTATTTTTTAGGTAAATATGCACTTAAGTTTTAAATGTGTGTTGCATTTCCTTATTCTGCAGTTATACTGTAGTGTTAAATAATTTTAAGTCCTTCCAGTCAAAACCACTGTGTTAGATAACTCCTACCTTCTATTGCAAACATTTTGCTTCTTACAAATGGATTTGACAAAACCTACATTGGGATTTTTTGGGTTATATTGATATTAAACATATTAAGTTTTATTTCAAAGTTAATAGGAATTGAATTTTATGTTACAGTAGTGTAAGTCACAAAATGCATAATGTGTCCTTGTTGGTGAATCTTCATACCAGCTTTTTTTTCTGTCAAAGGAGATCAGGAACATAATTTACCTGATGCACAAAATACATTCAGAGGAGTAAAGCATATACTCTCTCTCTGTGCCTTAGGGACCCAGGCGCCCTTGGGGGCAGGGTTCGGAAACCCATTTGCCTCGGCAGTGGGCACTAGCTTGGGCTCTTCTACCCTTGGAGGTATTACCTCGGCCTTTTTTAAAAAAAAAAAAATTAATAAAGAAATTCCCTTTCTGCCCTTCCCTTCCCTTAAACAGTTTCACATTTCCCTCCATGCCTCCTAGCTCTTAATGCCAGCAGCCTTTTTGTTATTCTTGTGTATGAAAGTAGTGTTAGGCAGCGTGTATGTGTCTGAGAGTGTGGTGCAGTTAGAGCTTGGCAGTTTCCTTGTGCGTTCACACCACAAGAAAACAGAGCAGCCACTTGCCACAGGAGGTCACTGTACTTTTATGTGACAAGTTGGGATGATTACTGAGAGGAGAAATTTGGCCCCAAAAAAATAAAAACAATTTTGTCTAAAGTATCTTGGCAGTGTGGGAACAAGTGGTCTGAACGCACATCAAGTTAGTGTTCTCTTGTAGTTGGTGTGTTTGGTGAAGTATTCCTCGTGTTGTTTTTCTCCCTTTGGCCCTTGCTTTGCCATGCAGTGTACTGTGAATACTGTTGTGTTCTGCAGTCTCTTGTCAGAAGTTAAGCTGTGTGTAGTGCTCCAATTTTTAGGCTGTGGCATTTGTTTTGCATAGTGTGTTTGTTTGCTCATTCCTGCCTGTATTCCTGAGGCACTGCTCCTTTTCATTCTTTCCTTGTGCAGCCTGAGTGCTCAGCCCAAACTGACTTCCATGTCACTCTCTCCCACAGGTTTTGGTGGTGGGCCAGGATTTGGTGGGGTGGGGACTGGGGGGTCTTCTTTTGCCTTCTCCTCCGCCAATAAGCCCACAGGAGGCAGTCTGAGTGCAGGTACATACATATTGTATATACCCATTCATACCCGGCCCCGAAAACTATAGAAAAATTGCCGTACATGGTGTCTGCAGATCCTTAAAGAGTCTTATATTAAATTGTATTAATATTAGGCCCTTAAAGTCTTAAATTTGAATGTATGAGATTTTGAATGCCACAAACATTTTATCTAATTTATCCATGTTCAATTTATTTTGTCAAAACTTTGATCAACTGATGTAGAACAACCTAGCTCACTCAAATATACATATTCCTACTCAAAACCTACCTCTGCATGGGACCACTCATATACTACTTGCCATGCCTGAAAAAAAACAAAAGAACAGTCTTAAATTTGGTTTAAAATGATCTCAAAATGGTCTAAAACAGCATTTAGTTTCTGTTTCTGATACCTGTTGACACACTCGAGTCTGATGAGGCTTGAGTTTGCAAGTATACTCCCTGAATAGTGATATTTCTGAGCGTCCATCCTCACATGCAGTTGGACAAGCCTTTTGTGCACATAATGGCAAGATATTGTTAGTTTCAAAGCATCATGCAGCGACTGTGTAATATTTTTCTCTGGGTTCGTCGCTGCCCTTATACCCTTTTTTAATCAAAGTCAACCCTGTGTAGTCATTTAAGCCTTTTCTATGTTTGCTGAGAGTCTGGCCAAAACACAATTTAGAATATGGGGTTTTTCACCAGATGGACAAAATCTGCATTTCATAATTGACATTACCTTTGTTTTCTCTAACATTTCTAACGTTTTCTTTTTATATGGTGTCCGTCTGTGTCCCTTTTCTCTTGCTTTTCTAGGTTTCGGTAGTAGCAGCAGCTCAGGCTTTAACTTCAGCAACCCTGGCATCAACCCCTCGGCGGGCCTCACCTTCGGCGTGTCGAACCCACCTGCCGCGGGCTTCGGCACAGCAGGGCCCCTTCTCCAGCTCAAGAAACCCCCTGCTGGCAATAAAAGGGGCAAGAGATAGGACCAACGAAAGATAGAGCCCTGTGACTGACCACCTGACCAGCTTGGGGTTTGTAGCGGGTAAAGCCTGGTCTCCCAAAAGTGTATAAGTGCTATAATCATCTTTATTCGCCTACAGAAGAAAGAAAATATAAACATTGGAGAAAGAATATTTCATTCACCAACAACTATGATATACTGGTTTGTGTTCTTCACTGATTTGATTCCATTTAATTTGATTTCAAACTGCAAAGTCGATAGCCAGGATTACCTGTCAGTTGATCCAAAAAGCTCACACTCACATGTTCCTATTAGAACCAGTCAAACAACTAAATTATATCACGTGGGTCTTATTCATACTCAGTAACTCTGAATCAGTGTAGTAGTACAGTGGTGTGTATGGAAAGGCTAAAAATAGTTTTGCATACATTTATACTAGAGTTTTCCCATTTGCATTGACTCAAAATTCTGCCTGCACGCTATAATCTGTAGCACTACAATGCTTTTGGGACTGCCAGCCATGGACAGAGCTGGGTTAATTCCAAATCGTAGAGTTATCTATGAGGAATTTCTGTAGTCTGAGTATTGTTCAAGATCAATGTGTTTTTGCGCTTTGAGGTGGGACAGTGCCGTCGGTTCCATTGTGTCAAACAAACTCTGTCAAACTGAACCTGAACGCCTCTCAAATGATGAGTTGGCCCATGTCTCGTCCAGGAAAGGGTAAGGTAAGGTAAAGGGAAAGAAGCTTATGAGGTAATAGTTGGTTGGGAACAGTGTAGTCCCTGCCTGAAGGTGCCAGTGGGGGGGTATTATCTGATACTAGATAGTTTTATAGGCACAGGAGAGTGTCCAGGGTGGGTTATGGGGAAGCACAGTTTATTTTTGTATCAAGTGGAGAAAGAGATGACATTCGGGAGGGGTTAAAGGGGACTAGCACCGTTACGTAGTCCACATAACCTGTGTTGTTTTTGCTAGAGTCCATCCTTATCATTGTTTAATATTGACTTTGTTAGCACATTTTGTTTACCCCCAATGTAAGACCTTGGGAGAAGAAACGCTGTGCTGTTTGTATTACATTACTCCCATTAAATGTTAAGTTAGTGAATCTGAAAGGGATTTCACAAGCAGATTCTACCCATTTGACCCAGTTTATACATGTGCTAGAATGAACTCGCACTTGCCAGTGTATATGACCTGACAGCGATTGTGTGAATGTGCATGTGTGCCTGTTGCACAAGTATGAATTCGTCTCTCTGGTCTATCATAGCTGCTGACTTCTTCTGAGTGTCTGGGGCAGTTGGGGGGGGGATTCTCTGCTTTTTTTAAATTGTCCATGTCAGTTCAGTTACCAAATACTGGTAGTTGTACTATTATTTTCTAATCACATTCTGTGTAAACCTGTATTTTCAAGAAGCTGTTTAATAATAAAATCTTCAATATGATGTTTTGCCTGTTTGTGGCATCACTTCAATAAATGTGTGTGTTGACACAGAGTGGTGTTCGTCATTATGTGTTTGTTTAAATGTGTGTCATCTGATTTGTGACATCTCCTAGTGGAGCTGTTAAGCTCAATAATCTTGCTTTTTATGAAAGAAGCATGAAACTCTCAGGGTTTGTTCTTCAGGACATAAGCTTTAATTTAAGATGTGGAGGCATTCTCAGTTTGACCCCTGAGGTCAGCTAGAGGTCATTGACCTCTGTGATATGACATTTTCATGCACAAAATTGTAAATGTATCTTAGGATCTAAATGTGATAGAAATGTAAACTAAAGATGTATTTCCATGTATCTGGGCATGAGGAACTCATTTATGCCATTGATAACACTCTAAGAGGTCAACATCATTAAGTGCAGTGAAGGTGAAATATTTTTTTTCATTTTATTGTCATATTAGATGTGAAAATAATTACAGAGGGGTTTATGGACATCTACTTCTGTTATCCTGTAAATCAGAATATAATGTCAATAGCCAGAGTTTTTAGAAATAATCGTTTTCTGTGATAAAATCAGGGTTTTTGTGTCAAATATGTGAAATGTGAGGGTTTTTTTTTATTTTTTTTTTTTGCATAAATGTCTAGCAGTATAATCAAAATTCCAAATTCGGAATAAATATTGGTGAAATAAAGGTTGAGCAACAAAATGTCAGTTGTCCACTCGCCTACCTAAAGGGGGCAGTAATGCGCCTCGTGCAGTACTTCAGCCGATGAAAGAAGAAGAACGCTGTTGCTATGCGACAAAGCTGCAATACACTCATCAAGTGCTGATCATAAATTAAGTTACATTTTTGGAGCTAGCCGTTCATATTTTAGCCCATTTTTCAGCGTTTCGTTATTCAACAATTCAGGTAACGTAACCGGGTTTAATACACATGACAGTTGCAATTAACCCTGGAAAGAAAAAAATACCTTTGGGCTTTACGTTATGCCAACTTAGTTTCGGCCGTTAGCATTATGACAAAAACACATTCAAGGAACATTATATAGATGAGTTTATATTAATCGAGCATATAAGACATTATACCAAGACTGGTTATTGTTCTTTCCATAATAGTATAACATAAAAGTAGAAGTGCTTTGTCCATACAGACTTGTTTTCTTCACCCGCTTATTCCTCTCACCTCTCTGCTCTTGAATATAGGAAACTGACGCTAGCTACGGTAAGTTAACGTTAGTCTGGTTAGCTTACTAGCTTACGGTATTAAGTTTGTTTCTTTATTCGCCGTTTATGGAGCAGGTTACATAAATACAATTGTTATTATTAATAATATTAATAGTATAATTATTGTTATTTAAACACTACGCCTTTCGGATGCCAGATTCAGTGACATAACATTCTCGGCCTTTTACTTTCTTGCTGGTTTTTTCATTCAAATAAATATGTAAAATTGATAACAACTGCATGTCATTAATTGCTGGATGACTGTTATCTTCTGCAGCACGGCTTCATTATCATTAATAAACATTACCAACAGGAATTACACACTCCTGTAGCTTTTCCAGCTTGGACCTCTTCAAAAGACATTGCTTTTATGGTATTTTCCTCCATATTCCTGTCAAACATCCCCAGTGTAAATCAATAGAAAAATTGATTTTTTTATGTTTAAAAAAAATGTTTTATGTGCTTTTGTCAATGTGTATAGTTGTTATTGCCTCAGGCAATATGTTGCCACTTTTTGAAATATTTTTTCTTAGATCTTTTATCTGCTAGAACTCATCTGCTAATTTGTATAAATTGCAATGTTTTATATTTCAGCCATGCCTCTTCCAGACACAATGTACTGTGCCCAGCAAATCAACATCCCTCCCCAGCTGCCAGACATCCTCAAAAACTTCACTAAAGCAGCCATCCGTACACAGCCCAAGGATTTGCTGCTGTGGTCTGCGGCGTAAGTTTTAATCTCAGTCAGTGGTGGTTTGAGTAGAGGTTAAGGAAACGTGATTGTGTTTTATTTGGATCTTGATCTCTTAAACAATACCATCAACAAATTCTCCAGACAGCAGCGTTGTATGGAAAGACATACCCTTTTCACCTGTGCATCTCTCATCTTTACATTGACTGGCTGTAATTGGATCCCAGGGGGATTCCATATCACTGCGTTCACTGTGGTTAAACTATCTCACCTTCTCCAGCAAAGAAAAGGCACTTTGAAAGTGCTGGATGAAATTTAAATGTATGTCAAGGATTTTTTTTTTCTACGCCGAAGGACTGTCATAACATCTGCTATTTTATTAGCCAATGTAGCTTGGCAGTGTTTACAGCAAAAGACAATAATGTGAGCCATATGGTGAAATAAAAACAATTCAAATGTCTCCTGGGTTACAAGATGTTTGTACGCTATTAAAGTAACTCCAGGCTCTGTTGCCTCTCAGAGACGCTGAAAGTCATGCTGCCTCCAAATCCACTATAAAATATTATTTGAACTGTGAAGTTAGATAAGCCGCAGTATGCCCTTTAGGATAATAAGAATATTGCTTAATGTCAGACAAAGAAAACTACAACACATGGTGACTTGTGTCGACTGATGGTACTCATGAGATCTCATTAAATTGGACAAATGCCAACTTTTGCCTGAATTTACGTTGTCTACTTATATTACTGTTTGACTGGCATGCTGGGGAACAGGGGGAATGAGTGACAAGCAGGGTGAAATTATGCAGTGTTAAATAATATACAATGAGTGTTAATAATGTGTGTCCTCTCCCAGATACTTCAGAGCACTCTCTGAAGGAGAGTGTCTGCCTGTCAAGGACAGGCTGGAGATGAACGTTGCCACCCAGAAGACAGACACCGGCCTGACTCCAGGTCTACTTAAGATTCTCAATAAACAGGTATTTTCTCTATAGCTAGGCCAGACCTCATAGAATCATCATATACTTGTTTGCTTCATAGTGTTGCTGTTGTGAATTTTCCAGTGTGATTAACTGTTTTAAATCTGCCTGCCCTGTACAGATTACATAACGACTAATAATTAAACCCACTGAACATAAGGTACAGTACCTTATGTTCAGTGGGTTTAATTATCAGTTGCATTAAGTTTAACATCACATTAACGTGTACCTTGTAAGTTATATATCCACACTTGGTTACAGTTAATTGTTTTTTGTGTGTATTTGCAAAATGTGGTGATTCTGTTTCCCCCTGTGTATCATTACATTTTCAAATCGTAAACCTGTTTTATCTCACCTGGGGCATCCACTGGCTTTTTGTTGTGCTGGTATTAATTAAAACAGCTGAAAAACTAATATTTCCTTAAAGGCCAGTACTCGAGCAGATTTAACCTTGTGAGGATACTGCTTTCTTTCTGTCTTTATGCCAGGAATATTAGTCTTAAGTAGTTATTCATTTTTAAAGCGGTGTTAACTTCAGAACAATTGACAAATCAAAGAAAAGACTGCGCCCTTTAAGAAAAATCTAGGACAAATGCATCATTGTGTGGTGGTTTTGAAACACCAAGGCTCAGACATGTAGCTTACATATCAATCTACTAGCTGGAGAGGGAATAAGCTCCATTTCTTCTGTGTCCTAATTACATAAAGTCGTAACATAAAAACAAGTGCCGTATTCCCCAGATACAAAACTGTTGTCTATTTCAACAAATAATACTGAATAATTAGTGAATAATATTTTCTCCCCTTTTCTGTTAACCTTCTACTCTCTCGACCCAATCTTAGCTGTCACCCAGGCAAACATGCAGAAAGGAGGAAGTGGAGAAGAAATGGAAGGGTCTGTGTCTACCCATGGATCAGCTCGAGGCCCTGCTGTCACTGGGCGGCTTTAGCTCAGACATTGACTGGATGGAGTTCTTTGCCCTGGGCTGCAGTGCTCTGGGAGGGGTGAGATGTTGCATAAGGCCAAATATAAATGCTAACACCACTTCATACCACTTCCTTTGAGCCTTAAAACCTACTGTGAGGCGAGGGACAGCTGGAGATCCCCAAGCAGCACCTTTTTTGTTCATCATCTCACAGTCTAGTCTTCTCATGTTTATACTAGATCCAGATGTCCATGATCCAGACTTCTCCATCAGGGCCCCCAGGCTCCAATGAGAATGACTGAATAAATCCTTCTTTGACAACTTGAATCTTTGCAGTGCTATGAAGCGAATGATTTTTGCCTTAAAGTTGCAGATGGAGACAGATCAAAGAGAATTTCTCTAAGCACGGAGAACTTTGCAGATGATGGCTTAGATTCTGCTCAGCATTACCAACATGATGTGCTCAGTGTCATTAGTTTGAAAAGAATACTGCTGTGCATGAGGGTGTTGAACACTTTCGCCACATGGGGGCAGTCATGTTCTACACTGATAAGACCGTTTTTTATTTAGTGCCCGCGAGCCTGTGTGTGTTGGTGTAAATGTATTTTCAGTGTGTGCTTGTGAAGCTCAAACAAGACTTCATCGCTCCTTGAATGCTGAATGCCTGTTTTCGTATTTGGATTTGACTATAACCCCACTGTGTGTTCCTCCGTGCTCTCTCTGTCAGACCCTCATGTGTTCTCTGAAGTTTGCCTGTGAGATCCTGACAGAGGATGAGGAGGGCGGACCTGCGAGGATCCCCTTCGACACCTTTGTCAAGCTTTACACGTACCTGGCTCACGTGGATGGAGACATGCCACAGGACCACATTGACAACTTCCTCAGCAGCCTGCAGGCACAAGTGTAAGTATGTCAGTGTAAGTTATAAGTTACAGGTGTAAGTTGTGTGTCAGTTTTGAGAATTATAGAAATGAAGCCTACCTCATTACTTGCACTTGCAATAAGCAAGAGTGGATGTAAGCGGTGGAAGATGAGGCTGTTTCATATGCATCACGAATAGAGACGCTACCCAGTCTCAAACAGCCTAATTATTTTTTCTCATTTGAATGAGTTCCCCTTGGATTCAGCTCCAGACAAATCTCATAAAAAGTCTTTATTTCACCCTAGTCTATGAAGAGAGTTAGTCATCAAGGTCATATGATATCTACAGGTGCAGTTGCCTTTTACTTTTATGACTTATAGATATTTTCTTCCTTTTTCCTGATTAATTTGGCACTAGCGAACACAGAGTTTAATTTGGTAAAAATATAAGCACACATGATTCTATCTAATACACATTGTGCTGCTGAAGATTACTCATTAGAGTTTTTCATTTTTACACTACATCAGCAGGTCTGCTGGAACATATTAAGTCTTAAACGTCTTAAATTCAATTTTCTAAATATTTGGCCTTATTTGTGTGGTCATTGTTGCCACAGGTATTTCAGCAAATTTTATTCATCCATCTTGCAATTTCTTTTTGTCAAATTGATTTAAGCTCTACTGCATGTGAGTCTGCATTTCTGATAAAAAATAGTTAAACCTACCACTGAACAGCTCAGCTGGTATCTGAACCATTTGAAACAATGGCGACAACATAATCCTTTAGGTCAACTCCGACTGTCAAAGTAATGTCCATTAAAAGTGATGGTGTCTGAGGTTATTCCAAGAGTCTGTCAAAACTACGGAATTGATTCCTACAGAGATAGACCTTTTTATTACATTAAAGACACTTCAAGGAGAAATCTTATCTGAAATCTCGTGAGAAGTGACGATGTAAAAGTGAGTCAAAGTTGGAGAGAGGAGATTCGAGTTTACCTAGAGGAACTGTCAGCAAGAATTAATTTCCAAGGTCATGGCTGACTTTTTAACTCATTTTGACAATTAAGATGAGGCAACTTTAATAACTGACCCTGCAAGATTTCAGCGTGAGACTTTTCCTTGAGCGAGCCCGCAGCCATAGAAGCTGTGTTGCGGCTGGCAGCTGAGCCAATCCACTTGTCTGATTCCAGAACCTTTTTGGGTAAGAATCAAGTAGGAATCAAAAGTTTTACCCTTTAATACTGTTTTTTTATACTTTATACTTTTAATTACATGTTGGCAAAATGTAGCCTGACCTAAGTAACTCTAATAATCATATTCCTACATAAAGCCTCACACACATTTAAATAAGGACATTTCTTTGTTTTTTTATGCAGGAAATACATTCAACACTACTTAAGGATGATGGTGCAAATGTGTTTTCTGCCTCTGGATGTGCTGAACACTGCTTTAGTTCTCTTTGGCCCAATATTTCTGCCAGTCAATGTTGGTAGGCTTAGAAGCACAGACAGTTTAAGAGCTAAGCCAGATCCCCTGGCCTAAGATGAAGTTGGGAGATAGTGATACTCACTGTTATGAAAATCCCTAGGCTGCTGAGTAGAGCTGTTGCACTGATGCACTGGTTTCTCTGCCCGACAGCAACAAGCAGAATGGCATGATTCAGGTTTCCAACTTCTACATCAGCAGGAAGTGAGGGAAGGAGAGACTGGAAAGCAATGGAAGACAGGAAGGAAGGAACAGAAGTAACGAAATGAGAAATGTTCAATTAATAAATGGGCCTGCTAATGCTCTTTCAAGCACAGCTGTTGTTTCATTACCAAGAAATTGGTCTCATTAATTGTTAGCATCAGGCACAGTGGCTTATTATTCATCACTGTCCAGCCGATTCAGGCTGCTATTTTTGAGTCAGGTTGGAATCTTTTAATGAGCAGCGAGAGAGGCACAAAGCTTCCTTTCACAAATTGTCAGGTGGAGTGTGTGTGTACGCTTTTTATTGCCGGTTCCCTTATGTCTTGGTTAGCCAAAGTTCATTTATCATACACACAACCTATCAGCTTGCAGCTTCACCTCATTTGGCCTCTCTGCCGGTGTGTTCATTCCGAGATTCCGAGATAAGCTCTGAGGGCACAAGAGTGTGATTTTCAGCTCGTGTTAAAGACCTCAAACCCCCTGTGTTTTGTTCACGCCTCCACGCAATATTGTACACAGGCAAGTATAAATGCACACTCAGACAGGTTTATGAAACTATTCAGAAAATCACAAGCAGGGCCAAGAAATCTCAGAGGCAAGCACATGCATGCATAAACCTCACGCCCAGTCTCTCTCAACAGCACATCATTTACAGTCACACATTTTTAAAAGATGATGTTTCGTGTGTCAGTAACAGAGCATGATCTCAGCTCACACAGGCACAATTTGACTCTCATTTCTTATGAACATGTTATTTTCCCCCTAACACTCTCTCACACATGCAGGCTTGTAGTTGTGTTGTTTTGTGAGTATTTCATCAGGCAGGACAGGAAACAGGATCAGTGGGAATTCACAGTTCAGGCACAGTTGGCAGTAGGTTTTAAGAGTGGAGGATACACACACACACACACACTGAAGTTGGATTGCAGCTGAGGCCAAGTCAAAGGGAATTGGAGGACAGATAGAATCCTTGATAACCTGATAACTGCAGGCTTTCCACCCATATGACATTGTAGACAAGGAATTTTGTCAGGGCTTAAAACAGAGATATTTCTGTGAAGATCACAAGTAGAATTTTGCTAAATAGTTAGTAGAACAAAAAGTCAGCATTGATTTTAATCTGGGTTCTGGGATATCTGGGAAATTGGGTAGCAATGATTTAGGATTCAAGCCATCAAAAGTGTTGCAAGTTGTAAACATCAGTTTTCTTATCAAATAACACCATTCAACCATTACCTATCATGCATTAGAATTTGGATGACGGAATTAATCAATGAATTTAAAAGTTGAGCTATGAAGTCACATTCATATAATTTACCAAATAGAGACAAATTAGACTTGGACCCTGCTCTCAACAGCCACTTCCAGGAATCCAGAATCTTTTCGAGAAATCGAGGACTTTGGTTTTGCTTCCAGGAACCAAAGTTCCTTCTCCCCAGAAACTCCCCACTCTCAAGTTGGTACTTTTCAGTGGCTGAGGGACTACTGGGATTGAGTTTGTAGTGCGGAACATTGCTGACCTGTGAAACACAACAGACTGCAGCAGTTTGTGGACAGTATTCATTCAGACTGTTAGCAGACACTGTCTATTGGCGTTTATCGGTTTAATTTGACTCTTTTTTTACATTTTGTTTTTGACTGAAATATGGACAAAAGAAGCAAAAATTAACGCTATCCACTGCAGTTATGTTTCCAAGAGAAAAATACTAGAGAGAAAAAAAAAAGATTGTTCATACTTTAGAGACTCGCATCGAGCCTTTTTTTTTTAACTTGAATCTTCCTTCAAGCATTTATTTAAAAATCACACTCTCACATTGGCAAACTACAAAGAGGAACACTCTGTTGTCTCTGTCTAAAACTGAAACCATTAACACTGGCATGTGTGCTCGATTGGCCACACTACATTCACATGTTCTATTGAGAAATGATCATCTTTGACAATTCCAGTAAAAGGAGTTGCTTTATATTCATGTATGTAAGGACCTTGGTTCCGTGTATTTATTATTAAGCCTGCTATAAAGACACGAAGATAAGCTTGAAACACAACAAAATATTCCTGTATATTCTGATGTTTTCTTATTTTTCTGAGGTTTTCTCTTTAAACTGTAGACAGTGAAACAGTGATTTGTTCTTCATAGAAGAAGAGTTGGCCTATCCTCATATTTCCATGCAGCTGCAATGTATTTTTAGTTTAGTACAGTACAATGTCTAGTACAATGCACACACAGTGCAGCTTCAGAGCTGTATGCTCCATTGTTTTAGGATGTTGGAACTCGGGAGCGACCATGATGTCATTGCAAAGATGTCAGCGGTTTAGGAATCTCAGCTCCAGGGTGGACATTGTTGCACAACCTTTACTGCTTCTCTAAGATTCGCTCATAACATCACATCTCCAGGGACACGACGAATGTAGCGGAGCAGTGCGAAAGAGACAGGAGAGGAGAGAGTGGACACAAAGGCTCCATTTGAGCGTTCCTCTCTGTAGCTGTTGTGTAACAGATTTCAGGGTAAGGACGAGGGAAAACATGATTCATGCTGTACTCTGAAGTTGTAGAACATGGATATTTTATCAGTCAGCTCTACTGTGCTCTTTTGTTGGAGCCTTTTAAACATTTCTGGGTTGTTTTACATGATTTAATTAGTGTAGACTTCATTGTCAAGCTTGGCTGTTTGTATTAGTTATCTAATAGTTAACTGGGACGTTCTCATTAGCTGTGCAGTTGCATGTATTGCTTAAAGATTGTATTGTACAAATGTCTAACAGAATATTATATGTTCCAGGGAACTCCAACATGGGATGATAAAACCTCTGGACTTTATCCATCGGGATGATATGGACCCAACTCCAGCCAGAGCAGCCTCAAGAGCTGAATAAGAACAACGAAAGACAGAAATGTCTAAATTAAAGCTTTATGTTGAACGGAACACGTTGAACCAAGCCCTGAGCCAACGGATCTGTTGCAGCATGCATGTGGCTGTGTGACCAAAAAAGAGAGTTAGCTGGAAACGCCTCTACCACTACACTTTATCTGATGTAACTTATCTGCAAGGGTCATGAACATTATGACATCACCCGTACTTTCCTCAAGGGAAGTTTTGAAGCCTGGATCTGCCTTTACGACAATCTTAAAGCTGAGGTGGGATGAACAAGCAGAAACCTCAACGGCTGCCTGTGACAGGCACCTGTCAATCAAGCAAACCCCCCACCCCCCCCCAAAGCATTTTTCTCTTTAAGCCTCATTATCTCCTTAATGGAACAATGATCTCACAATCCCTGCTGTGACACACATTAGCAGATGTAAAATTAATTCACTGAGACCTGATCTCCTTGCGAAAGTACACATAATTACTTTTTATTGCAAGAGAGAAGTTGGAGGAGCTTTCACACTGATTTCAACACATTCTGGGATTTGATGGAGCCAGTATCCCGCAGCCATTAGAGGAGCAGCATTTTGAGACACCTCCGCATCAGCTTCACCGCTCTGCCTCCCCATTACAGCGAGGTTATGTGTGTGTTTGCGTGTAAGAGGACAATTAGTTCCTCTGTCGAGAAGAATTAGACATTTTATCTTGCGGCTGTCACACTTCACAGTATAGATTGTTTAAATTCTGTGTAATGTTTTTGTGTAATTATTATTAACACTGGTTTTGTCTGTGGATTATGCTTACAATACATGGAATACATGATTTGTCTGGGCTGTTTGGGAGTTGTTCTTACACACATGAACACATATCACAAAAACTTAATGAAGGGCCATTGTTGTCTGATTAAAATTAGTTAATTACTACTTGTGGACTTTTGAATTCTCCTATTCTTCCATCCAACTGGCAGCAAAAGCTCTCTGTCCCTGAATTGGAGTGTGGTCCTCAGCCTCTGAATTAAAAGTGTTGTCTATCCCAGCCTCTTTAACTGATTAAGGGATAATATGAAGAGTTTCTAATCAAGCTATTATTATTAATCAGCGCATGGGTCCTTCGCTATGAAGTGGGAAAACAACATTTTTAGGCAGGTCTCCTCAGGCACAAGCAGCCATTCACATTCACTTTACCCTCACACATACACACCTGAACAGTTAAGTGCTTGTGTCAAGAGGAGACTCACAGGAGATCTTTGTATGGCTTCAGGTATGCCATAGAAGAGACCACAGTGTGTCGGGGTGTTTTGGCTGTTTGTGGTTTTAGGGGGAAGATATGAATGGCTGAATGCAGGAGCGGCGAGGTCATGTACTCGTAAGGTGTATGTGAGATGCAGTCATATATGAGCTCCTCCGAGAAAGATGTTGTTATATCAAGAGCCTTCCACACTACAGTCACTTCTCAGTTTACAGGAGCATTGAGCATTTCACTGCTGGTGCTGATGGTCGAAGACATACTTGGGGACGTTCTGATGAGAGAGCCCGTCCCACAGTGCCTCATGTTCGAGTAATCCAGGTAACCCATGTGTGTATACCTACAAAGAGCAATAAAGTTAAATAGTTTGAACCTTAAATATTGTATCTGTGTACTGTATACAATGTAGGTTGTAAAGGATTTGCAAATGATTGCAACGGGGGAAGTGTTGATGTTTAAACTGCTACCAGGACTACAATACAATACTGTCAATAAGGTGAGGGGAATTGAAGGACCCAAATGCAGATCAGAACAGGAGGCAGGATTGGGGAAACAAAAAATATATTTTTATTAAAAACAAAGCTGAATGCTACAAAAACCAGAAACTCAAAAATGAAACAAGAGTCCAGGGAACCAAAAACAAAGTAGCAAAATAAAACAGTTAAACAAAGTGCAACAAAAAGGCAAAGTACAAATCAAACATGGAAAAACCAAAAGTCCAAATCCAAAAAACACATACCACTGGGAGACTGGAGACACAAGGAAGCTCGAGGAGGACATGAGAACAGAAACAGATCCAACAAAACCGACAAGGAGTGAAGGGGAACAAAGGCTTAAATGCACAGACACTGATGAGGGAACGAGGAGCAGGTGAGGAGAGAGAGAAGGGACGAGGGCAGGTGAACTAACGAGGAGGAAGCACAGAGGAGAAATCAGACAGACAGACAGAGGGAGACAAACCTGCAACAAGGTGGGAAGGAAAAAACACAGAAGAGACACTGACAAGACACAGGAGGGCAAGGAAATCAAAACATAAGACACACCAAACACAGAACCATGACAAATACAATACAATACAATACATACAGTACTTGTAGATGTCTTAATGTCATTTTTTTAATGTTATCAACTAAATACTTACATATCTTACCTTTAAGATAGTAATACAGATTGTCAGCTTGGAAGAATAACGTGTGTTGCACGTCCGTCGAAAGGCATCTTTCCTTCTTCCTCATCAAGAATTCCAGTTCTGTTCCCTTTTTTTAAAGTTTTCCTGCTGAGCACAAGAGCTGTCTTACTTCCCTGTAAAGTCCATTCTTAGTGTGTGTGACCTGGTGGCTTCAAGGTTCTACATCACACAAGAATTGGCTTCCAAACTAGTTGTGTGTCACAAATCATGCTTGTAGGCCCGCCTCCTTAAAAATTAGATTTTTAATGATCACAGAAGGAATTTCAACGGTGTGTGTGAAAACAATACAATTGCAATTGCTAACATACACAATCATCCGTCTGTGTAAGACTGCTTATACAGCATGCAAGCAGAGCTAGGATGCAGAGATGATTAACTAATGCAACATGTCAGGATTACTGTAGTGACTGCACATGCAGCATTAAGGGTTAGGGATGAACACTGGCCAAAAAGCAAGCAGAGCATTAACCCTTCCATTCCTCCGTCTTGCCGTAGGTGTTTGAGAGGACTGTAGCTTCAACACTGTGCATTTTTTGCTCTGCAATTTCAAGTAATTTAAACCAATATTTTAGGTTTTCCAAATCTCCTCCTTCAAGAAAATATTGTCTACCCAAATGGCAACAAATATTTTTGCCAAATGGCATGCAGCAAAGAGACAGACAGATACGAATACTACATATCTAACAGCTTTGCAGTGCTGTCCTCTCCAGTATAGCTGGTTAAAAGAGTCTTGAATATGTAATGAATCAGGGACCCAGTATAAACCTGACTATTTACATGACACACACCCATTCGCAGAAGAGCTCATTGTGATTATCTGTCCGGGGGATTTAGATTTTTCTTCTGAGCACAGGTCGAGCTAATGCAATTGGCTCTGCGAAGGTTGGTGTTGGTAGTGCTGGTGCTATTTACAGCGTGTCTAAGTCTCACATGACTGCATGTGCACAGAAGGCGCATCACAGTGAATGCAACAGATCTGATTTTTCATATGGTCACATGTCAGTATTTTGTGATGGAGCAGTGAGGGTGGGATGTTGTACATACTGTATAGGACATATGGGAAGGAGATTCTGGATCAAGTCCAAAAGACTGTGAGCAGTACTGATTTGTTTGAACAATAATACAGCTGTCTAAATATGATGTAATGTGAAAGAAAACAAATTGATAAGAAAGAATAATATTAGGTAATACAAAAGCCAACATAGTTAACCCTTTTTTTTAATGTGAAGTGGATACCAGTGTTTTCTATTACAATTTGCAATATTGAGACATCTCCTCTGTAATTTAATCGACTGTAGTTATTCCATTGTATCCCCATAAAAGCAACTACTACCAAGCAATATTAGCAGTATTAATTTTTTTTACCAGCAGCAAATTGTTGCCTTTATTATCCTACTGTGCAGTGGAACTCTTGATGGATGGATCAGGATGTAAAACTGGAACACAACACATCTGTGATTACAGAACACATTATTGTCATTAAAAAAATCAACATAATGTGAGCAATTGAAACATTTGATTCTCATTCCAATAAAATCCATCAGGTTTTCAAACACAGAGGCTGCGTAAGGTTCAGGCCCACTTAGCTAAAAGTGATGCTGTCTATTACAACATTATATTAGGAAATATCTAAGGTGGAAAGAGAAGATGGGACGCCCAGTAACTGTTTTCTAGTTGATTTATCGTTGCAATTTTTTTTATATTGAGCCAAATATTTATAATATTTATAATTAGGTTGATGCTCATTTTTTATTTACATTGAATGATAACAAAATCATATTCAAGCACATTCATAGATAGAAAACAAATCACAGAAACAAAGACAAAGCATTGAAAAAAATCTAAAACTAAGAACATAACTCATACAGGGCAGAGAACACCCGCCTCCTTCCTCACCCATAGCTCTCCCCCTTAACTTCTTTATTATAATGATGCTGCTGAATATTGATCACGTTTGTAAAACCTGGCCTGTCTCTTGCCTTCATGGCCCTACAGATAGAGCTCCTGTATGTGGGCCTGATGTCCCTCTAGATTTCAGTCGTACGAGCACATTCTCTTTCTGTTGCAGCGTGGCTTTTAGAGGCTGCCCTCTGAATCCATACACTTCAGTGTTAAACATGACTCACAGATCTTGAGTCTTGATAGCTATACTAGATTTACTAGATGAGAATCTTCTTGCCTTCGCTCTCTCTCCCTTCCTCTCTGGTGTTCTTGTCTGTAGCTTGACCAGACAGCGAAACTTCTCACTGATATTCATCTCTGAAAGCGCTTACACTGACTGTCAAGCACACAGCAGCAGACTGATACCATAGAGATGAAGGAGCCACAGGAGAGCAGAGCTCTCAGCTGGGGGTAGATGAAGGCATAACAATAATCGGTACACACTGGGACTGTTATGCACTCAGTTTTTCCAAAGCTGACTTCAGCAAACCGATGTTATTAATTACTGAGAGAAAGGGGTCATCTATGTACATCTGGCTGTGGCCTGTAAATGACAGAATATTGTATCCATACATACAGAATGTGCACCTAAATACCTTTTTATGCTATATAGATAAATATAGTTTACATCCAATAACAGCATATTATATTTTCTCATTGTACTCTGCTTTTCATGTAGACCTTTTGCGCATGGAAACATGCAGATAAATAAAAGATATTTTGGGTAACATCAAAACAGGATGCAGAGGTCAAATGTGTACCCTGCTGGTGTAAACCTATTAGCCCTGCCTCACCACATGTACAATATTTATTATCAAAGCATGGTCCTGAAATCATGAAGACGTGTTAAACCTGTATTACACAGAGCAGTAATAATGGATATGTGCACCTGCAAGTGAAGATGGACTGAAAGTTCACCTGAGGACTGAGTTATGGCCCACAAGGACTGCAGCTTTATTTACCCCTCTGCATGGTGCTCATTCACAGACGAAGCACAGAAGCAGCCCAGCACATCCAGTAAAGAATCTGATGCTGCCAGTGGGATCAATATTACCATGATATCTCATTTCTGTCACACCAATTGTCTGCTTAGTAGATCTATATTTCCTGCATTACTTTGAACTTCTCATTTTTCAAGTGCAAAATCCACACCATACCTGTTACATGTTTAGTTCCCCATTTTAGGGCTACTGTTTTTTCATAATCGAATCATTTTTTGTCATGGTTTCGCTCACTTTTGTGTCTCTGTGGTTGAGCCCACACAGTCGCTAATTTTTTTTTTGCACACCAGATGAAAAACATTGCCTTTCCTCCTTACGAGCATGAATTTTCCACGAGATGAAACCGATTATACACATGCCGAAATACAAGACCAACTCTCTCCATAATTCCGTGCCAAGCAATAAAGCCCAATCTATGTCTCAATTATCTCAAACTGGCTGGTGGCCAAGAAAATAAGAGAGAGAGAGGGAGAGAGAGATAGGTGCAAGTACTGAATGCACTGAGACTGCCTGTGAATTAAATTGAAATTATACTAAATATGCTAATGAGAATTGTGACCCACGTGTCACTATCACTTTCATAATGTTAACCACTTAATTTGGACCTATCCTGCCCTATATTGGCCTTAAATCTGGCGAGCACTCTTTTTGGTTTACAGTGAAGTGATAGCTTGTAGATATTCAAATCAAATGACTCATAGCAGGCTGGCACTTCGACGCTGTTTTTTCCCAGCTTGAGTTTTCATGAACCATAAATACATAACACATAGGGGATTTTTTTCTCTCTCTCTCAAAAACGAGAATTAAACCATCTGTCAGACATGATGTCATGATACAGGAGTGAGTCTTTTGCAGTTTGCCTCATTAACGCTGGTGCTTAACAGCTAATTAATAGGAATAGGGAGGAAGTCACAAGAAAAAGTGGATATTTCATTTTTAAGTTTACTCAAAGAGCATATATGATACAGAGGGAAAAAAGTGTGTTTTTGTTTAACTTTCTGAATTGAGAGACGCACACTGAACTGAAGTGAAACACAAACATGTTTCCATGAATATTCTAGCAACATTAATGTGACACCACCAGCAGAGAGTCGAGTTAATCTCTAGTCAGTAGACAGACTGAGAGAGAGGGACTGAGAGACACACACACACACACACACACAGAGAGAGAGAGAGAGAGAGAGAGAGAGAGAGAGGTCCCAACATGTAATCGGATTAGGCAACTATAGGTTAACAGGCTGCTGTCTCTCTCTTCCTCAGCGTCCGTCCCGGTCGTGTACGCAGCAGTTTTACTTTCTGCTCTAGCTCCACTTTCGGGTTAAACCTGGCTGGTATTTCCCCTCCACGTGCTCTCAAACCGCAAAAGTCGAACTACAGCGTGGTTTCGTTTTTTGAAGTGCGCTTCGTGGGGCGTTCACGGCCCAGACGGGCGCATCGTCAATAAGTCTCAGAGGATGACTGATGGGTAACTGCACGCGCGACATGCTAGTCAACTAGTGAAGCCGGCACCGCGGGTCAAGTTTGTTGAGTTAAGGCTCTCCTGGGCGATGTAAGTGGCTTTTTCTTTTTCTTTTTGGGTACGACAGTTTGTTCAGCTCTTGTCTGGAGAAACTGCCAGTCCCATGCCCGAGCCCCGCGTTCCAGGCTGCACTCTGCCCCGAGGACAGTGCCCTAGGCTCGGGGGCTAGATGGTGCTTATCACGGACGACAGGGATGGAGGAGGCGCATCGTCCGTCCGGGTCAGGCAGCTCCAGCAGCAGCAAAAAGTCCACCCGACCATAATTGAGGAGCCCCCGTCCAACTCTGACGGGGACTACCTGGACTCGTGCGACGAGGACAATGAAGACGACGAGGGAGAGGAGGAAGACGATGACGAGTTCGAAGAAGTTGACTTCGAGGACTTGGACGACTGTCGGAGCATCGTGTCGGACGACTCCTTCTACCCGCCGGATGATGTGTTCGCGGACTCGGAGCGCACCCCGTCCCCGGACATCCCGGCGCCGCTGTCTCTCTTCCAGGCGTGCTGCAGCAACAACGCGGCTATCGTCCGGATCATGATACGGCATGGAGTGACGGAGGAGGAGGTGAAGGAGAAGGACAGGAATAACAGGGTACGAAGCACACAGTGGGAGCACTTTGAGTAACTTTTTTTTTTTTTTTTTTTTTTTTTACAAGTGGTCTTCTAACAGAAAAGTGTGAATAGATGAATTTCATAATACATATGATCGCACTTTTAGTGTTTGTTCACAGGTTTTGGAGCAGGTATTAAATGTCCTGTACTCTGTAGCTATTAACACCAACTTGAAGCCATCTTCAGACAGCCTCCATCACCTATCTGTCGCTCAATGCAACAAGTTCAGTCAAGAAGCCTCACATTATTGAGATGAGGAAGGCTGACCTCACTACTTTCCAGGCCCAGGCTGGCCTTGAGTTATGACACCAAAGTCTCAACAGGTCTGTAAAGTTATCACAATAATTAATTGATACTTGGATTAAAGGGGCATATGTAGTTTTGGAGAAGAAATTCAAACTTCGATTTTTATTATTTACAATATTAATGAGGTAATAGTACAAACTCAGAACTGTTTTTTTTTCTATAACTGAATAAACAAGCTGTTCTCAGAGGAAAATAAGGTCCAAAGAACACTGTATGAAGCGGGAAAGGTGGCAGGGTCCGCCACATATAAACAAAGCAGAACAGTATGAAATTGTGTTTAAGGTCAGTTTGTTTATTCAGTTTATCCAGTCACGAAAACGAAGAGTGTTTGTTTATTTAGTTTTAGGCATAAAAAAATTAGTCAATGACGATCTTTCTCTTCTGATTAAAATTTCCTCCCCTGTGTGTTGACACACCTCAGTTTTGCGAGAGTGAGCGACCTCCGTCTAGAACACACAGTTCTCTCTGTGTGTGTGGTCATCCAGGCACATACATATGTATTTGTGTGTGCATCTGAATACATTTTCTTATTTGGATTCCATATGTGGGAGGTCATTCGCAAACACCTTATGTACCAATGAGATGGTGGTATTCGTGCGGCTCAGGGCACTAGCGCTAATGACCCAAGATGCATTTAGAACCATAAATTCCACAATAGGGGAGTAGCAGCGTTGAATTATAGACTTTTGCTAATAAACACTGATGTCAATAGCAATGCATCATGATTTATATGCAATTACAGTGGGCTGGCTTAAATTAAACAAAACTAAAACATTTTCCACCGAAGGTAATTTATCAAAAGAGGGCCTGCTTATTGGAAATGTTATCTGCAGTGTAATCAAAGCATGTATCCCTTCACGCCTTGTGTATCACTTCGCTCCTGCCAAAGAACTGCCGCCCTGAGCAAAGAGATAAATCCATACTGATGGAACGCGGGACTACTTTTAATTCATCTGGACGTTCCGCTATTAGTAATTGAATGAGCTGGCAGTGGGCCCCGTACTGAACAGGAATCACACGCCTTTTATCATGCACAGTTGTGACTCAGTGGATTTGCGCAAGGTTGTTTTTCTTAACACTGACAAAGCCCTTTTTTCGCATTCACATCACTTTATGTCCTCACATATGGAGTGTAACTGTTGTTTTCGACCATTGGCAACTAAAGAGAGCCATTGGAGAAGTGTGTTTAATTCTTAAGTTTTCTGCACTGAACATTTACCAGCTGGTCGGAGATTTCATACGACTTACTTTAAGTCACAGATTTGCGTCTCCGACCTTCAGGCTACCCCCGTCTGTCTGTGTCTCTTCTACTGTTTCACTTTTCTATACATCTCTCACCACCTCCCCCTTCTTATTTCTCCTTGCTTATGTAATTACTGATGAGGTCATGTAGTAAAAATAGAAATTACTTCACTGGAATGTAAAGATTTTTCTCTATGTGACATGTAAGGTAGAGGGGATTCATTTGGTAAGCGCCTCAAAACACATAGCGGCATGGAGTGTGCTTGTGTGTGCAGCGAGAGACAGTTATGCGTTTGCATACATAAGCAGGATGTGTGCTCTTGACTTTGCTGTGTCCTGTGACCTCAGGGACGCCGCGTATCCAGACACAATACAGGTTTGGAAAGCCATCCATTGGAAACACATGTTTACATGAATCTGGTAAGCTCATTAGTGCGTGTGTGCGGAGTTCAACGTCCTAACACAGATGTCAACATCCTGATACAGCAGACAGTTTGACAGTGTGACGCGAGAGACAAAGAGGCTCCAGGGTTGGAAATTTCCCTTTTTGCCCTTTAGCGGTTTATCTGGAAATTTTCTTGGAAGGTGAAGAAACGACAGCAGAGGTTGTGTTCAATTATATTTAAAGTATATGGAACTATTGCATATCAATAGTAGGATTGATAGACAATACATTTTCAATTGTCTAGCTGCGCAGAACTAGTTCAAACACATAGTTGAATAAACCAGTCTAATAAATTAGCAATATTAATGTTAACACTGATACACAAGGCCAATCAGAAAAAAAGGGCTTTATTAATATTTTGTAGCCTACGTTTTCTGTTAAATAGGCTCCGAAGCTGCAGAAAAGAGGTTCAGTCATAATATTTAATGCACTCAAATGCACTCCAACTGGGAGGTCAGATGTCAGAGACAGCTACAGAGTGGCAGCCCAGAAGCTGGTAGGGATTCTGTTTTGCATGAAGTTATTTCAGCATGGTGGATCATTTGCCAACGCAGGAGATTAACCTGAACCTTTAGTTAATGGTAGCCCAATTAGTGCATTCGCTACCTGCTGCTGCACAGAAAAACAAATCAATTTTTAAAGGATGTGGGTGACATGAAATATAAGATGTGTGTGGTTTGATGTGCTGCAGCAAGCAGGAATGTTGGATTTTTTTTCTACCACAAGGGTCTGTTTTTGTCTTTGTGGCTTACAGCCAACAACAAATTGCATCCCATTAATATGGTCCAGAAGATTTTTCAATATGGATTAAAGAGAAGACATGCAAAGAGGGTAGAAAAACAAGTCCAATAGCCCGGAGCAAAATTTGCTAAAATTAGCTGGTGTGATATAACAGGAAAGAAAAAATGTTCCAAAACGGACCCTTAGGAATGCAAAGGAAGTTTGACAGACACAACCTATAGACCTGCATTGACCACAGCAGCCCTATATATATTCAGTAAATGTTCCATGGTAACTTGAGAATAACTTTGAGGTTTAGGAAAAAGTTGACTTAACGAAATTACATTTTTTTGTACTGAGAGATTAGCATAACCTTTTCATATGTTTTTTGGGGGGCCTATTTGAAACTTCTAAATCATACTTTGTAATATGCACATGTTGAAACTTAATTAACGGCAACCTCGATCACAACCTAAAATTCCAGACGCACGCTCGTTGACATAAACAGACAGGGTTCGTCTGGGAGGAAGACTGGGAGTGACGGTCCATTTTTAAACTAAACACAGTGTGCTAAATTTAGCAAGAATCTTAATAACAAGCCATTATGTAGGTCATAATCAAGTACATGTACTTAATTCTCCATGTATATGATCACGGTGTAGTAATTATATATGGTGTCAATGTCGAAATCCCCATCTTTTTAGTGTAGTAACTGTGATGGCTGATGCCCTCCGTGAGATTTCATGAAAAAACTGCCATCATCTCTTCTTAAGGTGACTGTTAGGAGATGTGTGTGTGTGTTATTGTCATGTATCAAACTAATAATCAATGTCCTCCTCAATAATCTCTGACCCTGTTTAGAATAGTGTTTGCTCTCCTTGCTGTGATTTGGTTAAGTTGTCGTGCTCACATGAAAATTCACACGCATAAACACACACAAACACAGAATCCAATCAACTTGAAATGAGGCCACGCTGCCTGATTGTGACCTCTCCCTCTCTCTCCCAAACATGCAAACGCACTCTCCTCATCCAGAACACACTCAAATTTTCCAAATAGGGTGAGATCAGATGAAAAACAAAGGACATGTAGTAGTTGCAGACACCAGGCAACAGGTGAAAAAAGTCACCAACAGAGTGTCAGACAGCCAGAAAGTCCAGCTGGCCAACACGCAGATCGACCGTCAGGCCAACAGGCAGGCAGATAAATGAGGCACGGGGGGGTGGAGGGGGGTAAGGGGGGTCAGAAATTGGGCTGTGCAGATGGTAACGAGCATGATGCTGCTAGCAAGTATAGATGAGTGGAAAAATCAAAGAGACAGTCATACACATCTGATTTGATGCAGCCATGTGAACGCTCAGCTGCAGACAGAAAGATGGTGAACAGAGAGGCTATTGACAGAAACATGGCCCAGTATGTCTGTGTCAGTGCTTCTTGTGTATGCTATTGAAGGCGTGTGCATGCTCACTCTTGTGTGCATGTTCTTGGGCACAGCGATTCACTTTAACGTTTCGTATTTGGCTTACGCAGGCTGCAGATGTACAGGTTGGCCGCTGTCCCAGATTGGGCTTCGATCAGTGTGGACGCTCGGACAGAGCTGATTAGTTCTATCACTTTTAAAACCTATTCTACAAACTGTAAATGTATTATTGGTTGCAATCTGCTTACAGCAACGTCAATCAGTCCATCCAAGCTTATCTAAAGATGCTACGGCTTGGCAGAAGTGCAAACATGTACCTCTGTCTACTTTACGTGATTTGATTAAGACGTCATTAATAACATAGTTTAACGTTGACTGAGAAAACTGTCGTCATTGTGTGTCAGTGAAGAAATTTTAAGAGTTGCACTGGGTATTGTGTCATCGTCACTGGAGCCAATTATTACAGCATTTTTATGTTAACTGTAGACACAAAGATCTGTCTCTCTCCCTCCCCCACTCTGTCTCTGTGTCACTGACTGATACGGCTAAGCCTTTCTATTCCTAGCTCTGGATATTTCCCAGATTACTTTGGCGAGTGTGTGTGTGTGTGTGTGTGTGTGTGTGTGTGTGTGTGTGTGTGTGTGTGTGCTGCGCTGACTAATAATAAGTTGATAAGAATTTGTGTGTGTGTGTGTGTTCAATTGAAATTAAAATAATCTCTCCATATATACACAGAGTATATATATTGCTCTGGTTTGTTAGAATGTGTATATTTATTTTGTCAAAACTGTCCTTACCAAAAGTAAATTCATATTTTATTTGTGCAGTGACAACCCTATGATATTGGTGTACTTCAGTTGGCGGGTCTTTTTGATACAGACTGAATATTTGTGTTGCGTGTGTTGTGTGCTGGAGATGGCCAGTGGGACTGATCAGGTTTTTAAATCACAAAAAGTGATGAAAAGTCATGTCCATTGGGAATCAGTTCAAATATCAGCAAACTAAGTTAGCTAGCTTCCACTTCAAGGACCAGTGAACAAATGAAAATCGTTCAGTCTACTCACCCCCATGATGGAAAGACAAAACATTTGTGGAGCTTCACATCGAAATAGCGCTGCAGCATCCTTCCTTTTCATTCTCATTCATCCCATCAACTGCAGTAGATAGGGACTTAAAAAAACTAAAAGAAGACCCATATGATGGCTCCATACAGCTTTTCCGGCGTAATCCCAGTCTCCGTAAACTCTGACATCCCCAGTTTACTTTGTAGACATTATTTACACCCTCTTTGAAGCTGAAGCTGAAGCTGAAGGGCTTCCAGAGACTTGGATTACACCATACGAGCTGAATGGAGTCTTGTTATGTGGGTCTTTTTCCCTTTTTCCTTTTTCTTTTGCATGGGGTTGAGTTGATTATGAGGGAATTTTATTTTGAGTTTTACCTACTAAACTTTTACTAAAGGGATGGACAGCTTATATGTCTACTGTTAGACACTGTTGGTACTGTTAGATATTTATTGGAAAAGAAGAAAAGCCTTCACATTTATAGGCCACAAGAAAGCACAGAGATTGCTACTACAAGTATAACATTAAAGTGATCATAAATCAGAAAGCTCCATTTATGATACGACAAGTATCAAGAGCTCAGACCATGTGCACACAGAACAGTGCATCACACCACAGGGCATTGTGGCCTAAGTTCAGACCTCACGTATACTTTACAAGCTATTTTAAAAGAAAAGGTCATGAAAAACTGCACTGCTATTAAAGGGAAGTTTGAGTGTGCATTAACTTTAGGGGTAAAAACACATTTTATGAAGGCAGCTGCAATTCACTGTAAAATGTAAAAAAGGAGATTACACCCTCAGGAGGACGTCGAAAACTAGAGCACGGGAGAAATAGGTGAAAAAAAAGAGAAGAAAGTTAAATCCTTGTGTGTATTTGTGCGTGAGAAAGGTTCAGAGAGAAAATAGGACAATGTCAGACAACTGAGATTGCTCCAGACATGCTGCAGGGCATGCTGCTAAAGTACATCACAGCAAGGCTGGAGGGTTGCCAAGAATCTGTGTGTGTGTGTGTGTGTTTGTGTGTAAGAGAGAGACATAGACAAGCTCTACATGCGTGTGTCTAACCAGATAGAGCTATCTGGAGCTGTGCCAGCTGTGTAAGTGAATGTCTCCCAGACAATCCACTAGTTACTCCACAGGACCTCTCGGCACCTTTTCCCCTTAAAACTCTCACGACTGACAACACTAATGCGACTGCATCTCCCAGATGCCTGACAGCCTGACTCGTTTAAGTCAAAAGTCTAAGTTCATCTTGTCTCGCAGGTGTGAAAACATCCACTGTACATGTACCGTAAATGCTGCTAGACATTGTTATCATTTGGCATAGCGCAGGCTTAGTCGCTCAGTTGCTGTCTTACTCACAAAGCCGTAATTGCAGGATTTACCAGACCACCACATGTTTTGTGATAATTGGAAGTGTACTGTCTTGATGGAGGTGACTCTCACGTTGATGGGACATGATGCTGACATATTCCTGATGCTGGTTAATTTAAATAATAACGGAACAAAATGTGCAACCTGACACCTTTTTGAAAGATTTAGATGTTAAGTGTAGGTGTGAGGCCTTGATGGTATTTGGCTTTGATTTGAGTAGTTATTCGGTTGTGAAGAGGATGCACATGTAACTCTATCCTTCCACTCACCCTACCAGTATCAAGTTTGTGTGTCAGGGTTGCAGGGACGTACCGGGGACGTTGCCACAATACTCTCAAAAAGTTTTCTATAAACCTCCAGGCCCCCTCCGTACCGGTCTTCAGTTTTTATTATATGTGTTCATGTCAGCGAGGCGGAACTTTTGATTGCAATCCACATTTGAGTTTGAAAGAATAATTTTGCTGAAGTAACGCAGTGTGCTTGGGAAGCGAGCGTAGAAAACGCGTCGTGCCAAGAGGTGCAAAGCATCAAGTAGATTTTATGAGTGCTCATTTGAAGAGAACATCATGTCACAGCAGTTTGGACAGAATCAGGTCTACTTACGGAATATCAAATTTGGAACAGAATGTAACAATTTACATAAGACTGCAAAACTTTCCTCTTACCGGGAAGTTTGATACGATTTCTCTGAAGTCTGAACTCTACGGCACAGATCTGATACTCAAATGACATTAAATATGCACAGTTTAATAGTGTCTTAATAAAGCAATATGTCCTGCAGACAGTTCATTTTCACGGCAGCTGGGAGGAGATAGTTGATATTGCTTGTTTTAATTACCAAGTCTGTGCTGCCGTACCTCGCGGACAAAGGACATGTGCTTTCATCATATCTTAAGTTGGTTAAATCTCACGCAAAGTTGAAAACAAACATAACATTAATAGGTGTAAGTGCAATGGGAAATAGGTGTAAATTCAAATTCAGCTGTAGCAGAATACATAAATATTTGCTTGCAGCTGATGCATGCACTGTCAGTGTGTTCTGACATGAAGCAAGTCTGACAGGTTGACCTTTTCCAGCACACGTGGCTTCAATAAAGCTCTAATGAAGAGTCCCTGTAGAGTCTGCCAGTGGCTGCCAATTAATAGGTCGTTATGAACAACACATTGTTGTTTGCCTGACTCCGTTGCAAATTCAATTTTTACCATAGCTCTGGCAACTGCGCTTGTGAGCCTGTGTACGGAAATCCTACTGAAGTTTTTTTTTGGCCCTTTTTTTGTCGTCCTTTGCATGGAATTGTAATACAGTAATACATAATTTTCCTAGAAATTGTCTGATGACCTAAACCGTTTTTACACCGTGTGCAACCTCAGAAAATATTAGGCTGGCCAAGTACCACTATTATGATGGAGGTCGAGCCATATCTCGTGTCTCAACGCCACTGCTCAATGTAGCTGCTAGCAGTTGTGATTGGTTCAGTTGTCAATTTCAGTTTCAACAAGGCCGGCTAGAAATATTCCGCTCTTAAGACGCATTTCTCTTCCTGACAGTGCCTGTGTGGAGCCACATTCAGAGTTTTTCATTTTACCTCCTCTTACTACCTTGTCATCGCAGTTTGAGATTAGCTCGTAATTAATCACAGATGACGTACATGGCGAATTATTTTCATGCCAAATTCTGTAGTATTTTGGAAATATGAAATGTTTTTAATTATCTTATCAGCTGTCAACTGACAAATATACAGTTTGTTATCTCGTATAGGTGTCTAACTTGAGTCATTTTCCAGTGACATTCACCCAGCTAGCTAAAGCTAAAAATGTTCACATATAAAGAAAAGCACATTTTCCCTTGCGTTTTATGTAAAAATCCCATCCCGTACAGTTGTCATGAGCGTAAAGTTGGATGTTTTAACATGGGGTCTTATGGGGATTAACTCGCTTTTGGTGTTAGCCTCAAGTGGCTGGCAGTGACTGCAATTTTTATCACTTCCGCATTAGCTTCATTTGTCGGCGTCAGAGCTTGGTCATTTCCTCATAAATGTATTCTCATCACTTTAATCACATCATTTTTATATATCGACTAACACATTACAGCATCACAGCCGTGCTCAGAGCCATCTCGTAAAAGTCATTTCTTTCCAGCAGAATAAATCTATAAACACACCGCGTATATGATATGTTAATTGAGAACTCTGTGTTCCCTAAATCCTACTCGCCGCTCCCCCCTCCGTCTCCCCTCGCTCTCTGGTGGTTTGTCTTGGCTGATGAAGTGTGCACCTTCCGGAAAGCATCCAACTTTTACAGGAGTGTTTTTCCAGGACTCACACGCTCACAGACTAACATTTACACAAACACACCCATAAAAGGGCTCCTGTTCTGTCTTGAACACACACAGGCGCACAAACACGCACGCACAAAAGTACACAGCAACATCAGGCAGCTTATTTTTCCGCCGAGTTCAAGACGGTTGGGTTCTCATTGGAAAGACAACAGTTGTCATATTTATTCAGGGGTATTAGTTTTGAAAGATGCACAAAGATCCCCTGGTCTGGTGGATTCCTACTGACACTGCCGGGATCACATTTTTCTTCATACTACTTCCTCTATGTCAGCACTTTACTGCAGTTTTACTTCATCTCCTTTGGCAAGTTTTTTTTTTTCTTCCCCTGAGCATTTTTGCTGATTCCACCCTTAAGCCTCTCTCCCTTCCCCTCGTCTTTTAACTCATCCGTCTCTATCTGTCACTTTTTGTCTCAGATAGGGCTGTTGGTCGCCTGCTATCAGGGCTACGTGGACGTCGTCATAGCGCTCTCTCAGTGTCCGTATCTGGATGTCAACTGGCAGGACAGCGAGGGAAACACAGCGCTCATCACCGCCGCCCAAGCAGGTAACACACACAAATGGACACAGCAGTTTGTCAGACACTGGCTTTGTTGCGGACACACACACACTGTTGAACACACGCACGAACAGATACAAATACACACACACACACACGCAGTTTGGCACTAATGCTGACACAGAGGAGCATGAAAAACACAAGACTGTACACTCCAGCTCTTTGAAACAGAAGTGATGACTGTGTGGGGACCAGCCGTATGGATGTGGATTTCGCCTGTCCAAAATGTGACAAGTGTGAAAAAGTATTCAGCAGGTCTCTACCAAGGCCATCGTTACAGGTTCTGTATTGTACAGTTACGATTATCCGTCCCTCTGTTCTTCAAGGCCACATAACAATCACCAACTACCTGCTCAACTACTACTCTGGGTTGGACATCGAGAGGAGGAACTGCCACGGCTTCACCGCTCTGATGAAGGCCGCCATGCAGGGGAGGTTGGAGTGTGTGCGCTCGCTCATGATGGCAGGTAAAGAGAGTGGCACAGAATGTACGACACTCTAATGTTGGCCTGTCAGGATAACTACTTTTGTTGGACGATATATTGTCCCAGCAATAAATGCGATAAATGATATTATATGCTAAGCAATAAACATCTAATTCCTAATATTTAGACACTGAAATTGTCAAAGTAAAAAAATATGAAAATATCCAACCAACAACCAAAACAATAAAGAACGTGAAAAAAACGCTGAGGTGCAGCATGATATGAAATAATAGTGACAATCTTGTGTAAACCAACACACGTAGATGTCAGCACAGACATGAGTGATTTAGCTTCGGATATGTGATTTTACAAATTACCTGGATTTTCTGTTGGCAGATTTTACCGATTACGGCCACAAAAGATGTTTACTCTGTCATCGCTGTGCCACCATGGCAGCGCAGAAAACTCTGAACAGATTTTCAGAGAATTGGTGGACAGATGGACAATTTGAATGCATTTTGGTCGCGATCCAGATCTGTGTTATTGGATTATTATTCTCTCTTTAGCCACGACTATGAAACAAATTGAGAGATTTCAGGTTTCATTGTCAGGATTTCATTTTATTGATGTGAACGGCACTTTTGAGATAAATTCTTCAACCTGTTGATTTTGGCATTATTTGTCCTTATCCTACGAGAGTTGTATGTTTGTGTGTCCACCTCCTGCTGTGTCCTTACATCGACGTCTTTTCCCCGTGGTGTCCACCAGGTGCTGCCCTGAATGCCAAAGACTTTGGCCGCCACTTCACGGCGAGAGAGTGGGCCATATTCACAGGCCGTTATGAAACCGCCTGGCTGATGACGCGGCTGATGGAGCGGCCGTGCCCCCGCCAGTACTGCGACACATTCAGGTAAACTCATTGCTGTTTATCTGTGTGTCTGTCTGTCATGGGCAGTATCTCACATACCAATATCGGAAGAAGTGATGCTTTTCATCACTGCATTGCAGTACTTTTAAAATTGTGTTCCAAGGAAGGGAGATGGAAGGCAGGCAAGGTTTTCAGTGTTCAGGGGGACTGAAACATTAATAGACATCATGAAGAACTGCTCTCTGTTTTACACTTCAATGTTGCTTAAAAAAATGTGTTGTTATGATGCAGTACTTTTCCCTAAGACACTGAGTTATTTTGGAAGTCCTTTTCTCGAACTCTTTCATCGGGAAACTCCACACCACAGCATCTTGAAGAGCTGTCTAATGAACACAGTCTATCTCTGCCAGCTGGCTTTGTAGAAAACAAGTTATCCTGACTAGCATCCTGGCTATGTAGATCTGGACAAGTCATTTCCTCATTAGCGTTTGTGCACAGGTCTTGATTGACATATTTGGATTCACTGCGTCTTTTCTGGCTATTTGCTGCAAGATACTGGGATTTAGGTTTGCCCAACAAGGGCAAGGAAAATAATAATACGCTTTGTTTATATAGCACCTTTCAAAACACAGTTACAGAGTGCTCTATAATAAACAGAACACAATTAAAACAATTGATAAGAAAGGAACTAAAAGCCATAAAACTGAACACAAAGAGAGAAAAACAGACGCATCTGAGGATGTCTGGGAGCAGAAGGGACAGAGGAAAATAAAATATTAGTTAAATAACTTAGGACAAGGCCTCTCAGGGCTTCCTAAATAATCGATAATAAATCAGAATCCAGGTAGCCAGGACGGGGAAAATGTGGTAGGTTATTGTCTGGCTTGAGTTTTGGATGAGCTGGAGACAGGAGAGGGATTTTTTTGTTTTTTCTAAATGCCAGAAAACAAGGAATTACAAAAAGGTTCTGTGTTTTAAATATAAGGAGGATCAGTGCTGGTGGCCGTTGATTAATTAGAAAGCGAGAAGAATATATGGCAGCAGGAGTAAACTGTCTGGAAACTGCAAAAATGAGCGCCAGCCGCTTGCATATTTTACCAGCATTTGGCTGGTGGTGGATTTGCTTCCCTCACCAGCCAACAAACAATGCTAATATACTGAGTGTCTTTTTTCATGATGCTGAAGAATCAACCCTACAGTGTGCAGTGGATTTATATAGTGCATATGGATTTTTCTCTCCCAGTCTAGAGTGGGCCCCGCTTGCATCACTGGTAGCCAAAGCCCAGGAGCCCCGCGGCTGTCTGAAGCGCCTGTCGGACACCGTGCGGCAAGTCTTCAACATCGCCAACGTCACCAACCCTGAGGACGAAGGCGTCATCGACCACATGGTTTCTGTTACAACTGCCATGAGGAGCCCTTTCATCGCTGTGGCGTGCCATTCAGTGAGTAATTAAGCTCTAGATCAGGTGCACTCCTCGCTATCCACCGCAATCAGCATCTAACAGCGTCTCATGAGATCCAAGAACACGTCTACTGCAACCCACATGTCGCAACACACCAACAGGCCTTTTGCGGATGTAATCTGAGATAAGGTGAAGCAATTAATATACAGGTGACTAGTCTGTGTGATAAGGGAGGATTTTTTAAAGTCTGTAAATGTGCCCTCCTCTGCATTATTCCTGGTGGTGTCTGCACATGCTCAGCATAGTAGGAGATATCAGGGCTTATTTTCTTATCGTCACATGGAGCCAAACATTCTTGCGGAAAGTGCAAATCAACTTCCACAGACTTGAAATTTGACGATATTTGTGTGCACATCACTGCTGTTTATTTAATTGAATAGCATGCTCTGTCAGTAGTTCTGTCTCTGCTGTTTCATGCAATCAGTGTGCAAATAAACTAATGATAACATTGTGGTAATAATGCTATTAAAGGATAAATGTGGTGCTAATTTATCTCTTATTCTATCAACAAATTCTCTGCTTTTCCATGGGATTTGTTCAGAATAATTAAAGGATATAATTAATACGAGCCTTATCTGATAAGCAAGTTATTCATGGAAGATTACCGGTAATGCAATACTGCAAATACAAAAGAGACTGGGAACTGCTTTTTGTTCAAAGGAAACCAAGAATTCTGTTATTATTACTAGCATCGCTAGCACATTAGTATTACACTTCTGCTATTAAAAATACCAATACCAATCAGAGACTGTGGATTTTGTTTCAGGTCTGTCCCGACAGCCCCCCAAGTGTCGGGAAACGGCGCTATGCAGTTCCTGAGATCATCCGCCAGCAGCGCGCCAAAGAACTCCGCTCCGTCAACCCCGACAGGGTGGACAGTCACCTCAAACTCTTCGAGAACTCCCGGGTCACACTGGTGGCAAAGAACTCACAAGACCGCAGGGCCAGCCTTCAGGCCCAGAGCCTGGTGCCTCGACACAGGAGCAACAGCCTGAGCATAGTGGCTTATAATGAAGCCCTGGAGCTGCGGAGAACCAGCCTGCTGCCCATGCACATGGTGCTGAGGAGGAGCAGCGTCCGGCCGGGGTTCAGCATCCCCAAAGTGAGGGTGACCAAGGCACCCGCGTCCACTTATCAACCAGAAAAGATCAGGAGGAAAAGCAGTGCCAAAGATGGAGGAGGGCACCTGCTGCAGATCCCGAAGTGGAGGTACAAGGAGCTGAAGGAAGAAAGGAAGAAAGCCGAGGAGGCTGAGAGGAGGAGGCTGGAGGCCGTAACCAAGAGACACCTCGCTGCTGGGAAAAGGAAATAATATCATTGCCTCGGAGGATGCCATGTACACTACCCCAAAGACTAAATCTGGACAGACCATTAAGTTTGACCCATTTTTGGCTTTAATGTTTTTTACAATTTATGAGCTCAGGGTGAGCCTCAAATTACCAGCAGTGTTCCTAAAAGAGGACAAGGGACTTGACAAAAGGTTGCTTTTGTCTGCTCAGGTCGGTGAGGTGGTCGCTGGTTGGCCTCTAAAAAAAATGGCCGCCAGACATGTGACAAAGAGTGTCAAACAGTGAATACCCAGGGGATTCGATACTTGAAATGTTTGTAGATAACTTATTTTTTTATATTTATTGCTTTTTGATGGAGGACCAAGTCTATATTTTGTTACGCTTTGGGTGCTCAGTACAGCACTGTTTCTGTAGAGTGTGACACTGTGTTGGAGCAGGAGGCATTTGTTAACACACATTCTTTCAGCCTGTAAACACAGCAAGGATGTGTTCCTCTTACTGCCTAAGAATGGAAGCAATTTATTAAAGATGTTATGGATTAATGTCTTTATATTAATTCAGTGGAGAATACTAATGGGCCTGTCATATTGACTGAGAAAGCTAAACAAAGGCTTATATAGAATCTAATGGCTCTTAGATGCTTTTTGTTTTGCTTTATAATGACGAACCCAGGAATGTATTTTGCATATATATTTTATATTAGAGATTTTAATGCTTTTTGATGACAAACTTTTAATTTTTTATTCAACATGGACTTGTTCCTGTGTTTTCTAGTCTTAATGTTCGAGAGCGAGACTGAAACGTAGAGCACTATTGCGATGTAACGCATCTCACCACGTAGGAAGTGAATTCTTTCCAAATGTTTACATTGCAAAACCACATTTACACTGGTTATAATAGTGATAAACTGACATGCAATGACTGAGACTCTAACATGCGCGAGTTTGGCGTTACAGGGTGCGGATGGAGAGGACAAAATAAACACTTCTGCTAACAGTGACTGTGGGTGTGATTGAGCCAGATATTGATGCCTTATTGCTGTTTTAATTTCAAACGCCTCAGCCATGTTGTGCAGGGTAGTTAATGAGAAATTGATGGGATTTCTTTTGCTCCACTTCTCCTTGATTTTCATGAACCATCTCAGCACTGGGGGCACGTGTTTCATCCAGTAACAATAGCAAAAAAAAAAATGACTCAGTAGTGATGTGAGTTTGAGAAGCCGGGGTGAGCCTGGGTCAACATGACAGGAGAAGAAGAATGGAAGTGATAATCCCTAAAACATATGGACCTCTCTGATAATGAAAGAAACAACAGCCAGCCCATTACAGAACAGGAGGTCAGCTCAATGTTTTAACATTAGAACAGTGAAAATAATGGGTCAAAAAAAAAAAAATAGCCGTGCGTTTAAACACACAGAGCCACGGGGAGAGCAGTGATATAACATTGTCGGGATTTTTGAGAGCACAATTTCACGGTCCTAACTCCCCATGGCGATTGCAGCTTAAGTGCCATCCGAGAGTGTGTGTCTAATATACATGGTGATGACTTGCTACGGGGTTACAAGGGGTTCCGCGCAGCCAAATCATTTCTTCAAATAAACTTCATTGACTTCAGAGTGGCAATCTGCTTAGATACTGCCCAGAGGAAGTCATTTGAGCACGACAAAGGATGAGCAGAGTGCACATTCACTGAACTCTGCACTTAGCAAACTGTAAGTGGTTGCAGGATTAACATATTTAACATTAACATAAGGGAATGTTTCATATGAAAATGTTTTTTTTTTTGCTGGCAATGCAGTCTCATGGCCGTGACTATATTCATTTGCAGTGCACGTCTTTGTTAGTGTTCTCTCTCAGTCAGTACAGGGCATTGAAAAGTTTCTTTGGAATACAGAATGAAGTAACCTTTACACACATCACATGCTGACATTCGTGACATGTTTGCATTTCTATTCAAAGTTTACTCACACAGAGTGCGGGGGAGTGGACTGCATGAGTGTGTTGTGCGTATGGGAGAGAGACAAAACCCATCAGCCCTGAATGCATCAGATAATATTTAGGTCATCGTTGTAGCTCAAACAGCTGTTGGCTTAGATTGTAACCTGAGATTATGAAGCGCTACAGGCTTGGGTCAGCGATTCCCCCCATGACCGCCCTACTCCCCGTCACCCTCCCCGACCCAAATCCCTCATAGAAATTCAGAAGTGGCTAAATAAACAGGACGCCGTGCACTGATAGTATGACAGCTATTATGTCATGCTGTGATGCTGGAGGCTGGGATTGAGACAGGATGACCTGATTGTAGGTCAGCGCTCAGTGAATGCTTCTGTCAAACCTGTGAACTTGAAGGGGAAATCCATAATTGGGGCCCTCTGCTGGTTGGTTTTGTTATAACACTTAGATTTCTGGATGCTGGACAAGGTGACATTGTGCATGCTTATGAATATGATAATCCTCATTTACATACTTAATAATGAATTTGAGTGGGTTATATATTGCTGAATAATCACAAAGAATGTCATAAATGCTGACACCACTTGATAAATCAGAGTGTTTTTTTTGATAATGTGATGTTTCACACGTGAGTTTTTCAATTAGGATGTAATATTGCATCTTGGTAGGTAACTGTTATCACATTGTCACTACGTATACTTGTCAAATCCTGAAAAATCAAGCTGATAATTATTTTTAAAACATGTGCAATTTAATTAGCAAGAAATGACACGAAACAGTGTCAGTGCGTGTAGCTGAATATGGGGACGTGTAAAAAGCTAATTATAATTGAATTGGTACGTTTTCAGTGAACCACATGTGAGGCCTTATCTATAAATAAAGTATTCTCAAAAACAAGATCTTTACGGTCACAATGAATTTCCCCTCATTTAGTAAGAACTGAATGTAATCTCTCCCAGTGCTCGGGCTATTGGACCTATATAATTTCAATTTCTCTTTTTAGTATTCTTTGAAATGATACTGTGATGCAATCAAGGGATAAAGTAGGTCCCTCCTAATGAATTCCATTTCTGAAATGCTGAAAAGTATGAATAAATGAAAATGTCTGGCAATTAAATCAGCATCAGATTTATCTACAACGTCTGAACTCAAAGTGAACCTCAAGTGGTGGTGCCCTCGCTGATAATAAGTGAGGGAAAAAGTTGGTGGAGAGCAGCTCTCTTACCAAGAAGAAAAAAAAAAAATCTCAGAGGAGGAGTTCTGATAACACCAAACTTGATAGAAAAGTTCTGCATTACACTTCCTCTTACAGAAATAGGCTAGTTTTACATAAAATCCATGCAACGCTCTGTTTGAGGAGTGCCTCCCGTGGTGTTGTGTGATGATGACTAGCTGTTTGGTGAAGCTGGAGCCATAATGTCACCGCAACTTTGTCGCTGTAACCCTGCAGCCTTATCAAAATTAGCTGGAGCACATCCAAAAAGGTCCCCCTCTAAATGACTACATGCCTTTTTCTCCCACTGTTGCCTGTTGACTGAGTAAACAGCAGCATCGGTGGAAGGTTTTTCCAGCCGCTATGTCACAGAAATGACTGGTCTCAAGTAGCTGAAACCAGTTTGAATGTTCCTGATGTCCAACAGCTGGTGGTGTATACTCAAGGCTAATGTAATAAAGTGCCTTAGCACTGAGGCTAGAGTGCCTTTAACCGTAACCTTAACAGGTTTTATGATGTTGAAGTAGGTGGGGAAAAAAAAGCACGTTTCAGAGTCAGACAGGCACCAACACACTCTTTTGCCCGCTGATTCGTGACAACTTGATGCTGGCAAACCCTCTTAAAATGCAGATGAAACAACAGGTGAAGTTTCTTAGTCTACAAAACATTTGTAGAGCTTCACAGCAAAACAGTTGTACTATGTGAGACTATTTTTAAAAAAAAAAGTAATAAAGGAACGAAACAAAAAAATAATAATAAAAGGGTCCCACATGGCTCGGCTGGTGTAATCCAAGTCTCCAGAGGCCCTGAGATTCCAAACTGATTGCAAAAAGAGGTTATTAACATCCTCTACGCATGGCTGAGCCGGTGCATCCACTTCAGACTAGAACTTTTTGCATAGAAGCTGCAAGAAGAAGTGAAGAGTTCAGCTTAAAAATAAAAGGGTGTAAATAAAGTCTTTTCAAATCAGTTTGCCATCTCGGGGCTTCCAGAGACTTGGATTACGCTGGACGAGTCCCCGCCCACTTCAGTTGCGTAGGAGATTGTTGCAGCTCTGCGTTTGCTGTGAAGCTCCGGAAATGTTTTTTTCTGGGTGACAAATATTCACCTGACTTTCTACTTACAATTGCAGTGAGTTCATAATGACAGAAATTTGATTTTTGGGTGAACTAATCCTTTAAAATACTCCCATTGAGAGCAGTGCATTGGTAATGTGCAGTCGGAAACATTGAAATATACTGAGTGTTTGATTAAATTTAACAGGTATTTCCGCAGCACCATCATTGACAGCTCCTCCTGTGTGGGTGCTCGTCGCTACGCGTGAACCATTCTTTGTCGTGTTAGTGTTATGTGGTAAATACTAACAATACTATTCTTTATTCGCTAGACTCACAATACTATTTAATCTTAATAGAATTAATCTTGTAATTTACCCTCGTCATTGTGGAACTCACACAACCAGGGGCACATTTTTAGAAGTGTTCTCACTCTCAGTCTGTGCTTTCAGTCAGTCTAACAGGGCATGGCAGCGGATGAGAGATCTGCCACATTGGGAGAACTATATACAACCATGGAGAGTCAAGGAGATTGTGTCTGCTTTAATGGGGTGTTGCAGCGCTGCACCAACTAAGCCTGCAGTGGCTGCTTTATTGGGCTAACATAAACTGACAGAACACCTGGCTGCAGATGCTTGTGTAAAGATGGATTACATGCACTAACACCTGGTGCACACTGTGTATTGAGGGTGTGTGTGTGTTTGCGTGCGCACGGGATGAAGGGCAAATAAAAAAAAAAAACAGCGGACAGCTCTTGGAGATGCTTCTGTTTCATTTCAAAACACCACCTGAGCCCTAATCCCTCTGCGCAGGGTGCTAATTCACCATGGGATGCTCAAATACTCTAGGTGAGGCACAGGTCACTATCCATCAAGGAGGACTACTTTGAATTTTATCAGGGTAGAAAAATTTTGGAACCGTATCATTCACCTTCACAAAATATATTTTACATGGCAAATGTTACAAATGAGTCTCAAGACAACAAACGTTCTCATCCAGTCATGCATCACTTCATAAAATACAGACAAGGTGATTTTTTTGAAGATAGTCTATATCTTTATTTACTATGACAACCACACCTAACACCTAAGTCCACTCAATGACTAAAGATTTGTACAATTTGAACAATTTACTCAAGAAGAACAACTGAGCAAAACAAAAATAAACTCTTTCAACTTAAATTAAGCATAGGAAATCATTCCTTCTTGGCAAGATAAATTTCTTTCTTTCGTTCTTTGAAACCTGAACATTAGTGTTGCAACAAACGACACTTGAGCGTAAGGGGATGGGTGATTAAGGACGAGGGTGGTGCGTGTTTGGGTGTGTTGCTGTGCATCGTATCTTAGGAAATGCCGATCTGGATTGCGGGGGAGTTCTGATATGCAATGAGCCACACCTGCAGCAGAAATAAATGTAATACATTTTCCTTCTACACTGACAAACTGTCACATGCTTGATATGTTTGTTCAAACACTTGGAATGTACCTTGTTAACTTCATCCCACAGTGAAGAGACTCACCGTTTTCTGAACTGCTTCTCTGCAACGCTTTGTCCAACTTGTAATAAACGTACACTACTCCCTTGTGATGTTCGCGCTAATGTTGCTGCAAAAACAAAGCACCCTGCAGCTGCTTCACAATACTTGGCTTTCTTTAAATTTCAATACATTTTTTGGCTGCGTTTTGATTCCAGTTGACTGCGGCGTGCGGCAGACAAAATGTAAATCCCTTAAAATCGAAGCAATGAGGCACTGCTGGGAGACTTTTACGATGAAGCAAGCGGGAGTTTGCATTAAAAGTTGTTGCCCAGGGTGGACATGATTACAGCTCCAACAAGGCAGGCAAAACTGGTGAGCAGATCAGAGATCAGTGAGACTCCACTTGGTCATAAAAAAAAAATAAGACACAGGAGGAAACTGGAGCAAAAGCCAAATAGGTTTTGATATGGTCCAAAAGCTATATTAGCTTCTGCTATATCTGTAGCTATCTATCTTGGCATGCATGCAGTAGCTACTTGGGTAATGACCAGCCATCATGACAGTGGAATGGGCATGTTTTGCATCTGGTTCTCCTTAGTGAGCATAAGTATTGATAAGGTCAAATGTCCTGCCTGGGGTGAATCATACTACTTCTCTAATAATTGGTTAATGCTGTTATGTATTTGCTACTCTCCATGCGTTTTGGCAACAGTTTAAACAAAGTAATACACACATGAAACCTCTGCAAACTAAAAGCTTCTTTCTGCATTTCTTTTTGGCTTGTGTCGATAATGAAACAGGTGTCCACCTCATGATTGGTTGATTGGTTCTTTTGGTCAGCGAAGATCATAGGTAGAAGGCTGGAGCTTGGGCTCATCACTGTGAGGTGATTGGTTGGCCTGATTGATAGGTTGCGGTGATTGGCTGGTTGCTGTGACGTGTGGTATTGGTCAGCAGATGGCTGCGGTGAGAGTCCCACCCCCCCCCCACAGACTCAGATCTGAGATCAAGTTTGTCCATTTCTGTTTAATCCTAGAGTGATAGCCATTTTAGAAGACCCTCCTTGCACTTATACCACCTTAAGACGATACAACTGTCTGAACACTCCTCTTAGGGAGAGGACCAAATAGTGCAGCAGCGATGCAACAGGGGTGTATAGAGTGGGACTTCTACAATGGCTGTGTTGGCGTTGGGTGTCTGTTACTGATAAATTCCTCTGATTAATAAGGAGATCTGTGCCTGAGTGGGGAAACGTCTTCATCCTTTGTGTTCCATTGGGGAAGGCCGGCTGGTGGAGTTTGCGTAGCCGTTGTAGCCTGGTGCCTGGCTCACTTGCGGGGCTGGTGGATGTGCTGGTTGATGTGCTGGCCGGGGGGCAGCTTCGGGACACAAGGCTGGGGCTTCTGGTGGGCCACCTGGGCAGCTGCAGGAGTGAAGTCCTTATCACCCTGAACAGAACACAGTCAGTGAACAGTGTTCAAGAGAAGAAGAACGAACTGCAAGCAACTGGTTTGGCACAAAAAGCGAAGACACTCAAGCTTAGAGCATAAGCTGCAAAATGAGTTTATGCTTTGTCTGCCTGATTAACAAGATGAAGGTCTCTGCCAAAATGACTTGGGATTTTGAAATTGCAATTCATACAAACATAGGGAATATGAAAAAATCACTATCATTTCACCACTTCATGACTGATCAGCAACTGAAAAGACAATGGATACTGAAAATCCAAAAGGGACATTGGGACATATTTCAAGGTAAAACAACATATTTGATAATCGGTAAGCAAACGTTGGACACATCCTCGACACATCTATTGAAGCCTTGAAGCATAACGCACTGCAGGTAATCAAGCCCTTTATGTAGCTTAATGGATCAAAACTAGTGTTTGGAGCCAGAACATTTTGGAGGTTGGGTGAAGAGACAACAAGACAGGTAACGTTACACTGCAAGCTTGCCTGATATTACATCCGGTTTGGAAGTAGTTGAATGCCAACGGTTCGTTATTCTTAATTGTCAAATTAAATCCTTAAATGTCATACAAGACCATGGCATTTTTGGGGTTTTGAAGTATTTTACAATAACAGCTTGTGTGACTGGGGCTCTAACTGAACACTTTCCCAAAGTACAGTTAACAGCAGACTTAAAATGGTATTTCTGAAAACTCCCACATATCAGATAAACTGATGTGATTGGCCCGATACAGGCCAAGTCAGATGGAGGACGCACATGCCACAGCCAATGAAACATGAGCTTACTGATTCGTCTGGTTCCCAGGCTAAACCTCATAGTTAATTTTACATTATTTTATCTTTAAACTTGTCAGCTGGGAAAATCACGACTGAAGCTAAATGTTCAGATGACTCTGCCCATCTGCTCTGCTGCATCTTATCTGTTGCAAACCTACCGTAACAGCACACAGCACAGCAAATATCCATCCAACTGAAGATGGCTATTAAACAGTAGCACAGTGAGGTGGTTGTTACCAGTAAGAGGCTTGTCATCAGAGTAAGATTGGGTAGTAGAATTTACATCAATTAAGGGAAATATCAGCGCAGAGGACATTAACTGAACAGTAAACACAACAGGAATGTGTACAGTGCTTTCTAGTTTGTGTTTACGGCTGCGTATGCCATGTTCACTTTATGCCCCATTTTTAAATCCTCTCCCTCCGATAATCATAATAACAATGAGGAAATCTGCAAAGTGCACCAAGGGTAAAGTATGGCGCGCTCATCCGTCCCCGCTCATCTGCTCTGCAACCTCAATCTCTTATTCCAAGAAAAAAATGCCCATAAACAGCGTCGCTTCTAAATCGGATCATAGCGGGAATTTGATCATTCAGACGAAAGCGAGGTTTTTTTAATCAAAGACGTGCTACGATGATGACTCCATTCCTTCCGTCTTTGTCCGCATCTTTACCTGCCGACATTCTCTTCTCTCGTCGTCTATGTCTCTGTTTGTTTCCGTTCTCGTGCCTGTTCCTGACTCCCCCGTTTCTCACTGCTTCGAGGCGGGCACCTTAATTTACCTGTTTTCCCACGCCACTCTTCTCTCCCGCCTCCTTCGCCCCGATCTCATTTATGAGACACGTTAGTCTAAGTGGATGGATGCAATTTGGTGGCTACAGGACTGCACGCTCGCATACATCTCCGGGTGTGAAAAAAGAGCTTTCGCATACAGCCCGGTGGGGAGTGGGTGGCGAGCTTGGTTAAAGCTGGCAAACCAGCTGCTTAAAGACAGCATTTGCGAAAAGCGCACATTAAAACACGCATTACATTGCCTCATGCATGTCTAAGTGGATTAATACTGAAGGTTTAAATTCGTCCAGTTCAAATATTTAGCTCGGTTTCTATTTCAATAATGCCGCCGCATATGTCCAGATGTTGCCATATGTTAGTACTCGTCATTGATATAATAACCTCATATTCTGATTTCTCAGGATAACGTTATATAACCGATTTAATCAACGCTCACTCACACACTCACACACTGTCTGTATGAACCTCTCGCTGAACTTTACTCGCCCACCCCATCCTCGTTTGACCCTAATCCTCTCTTTGGATGTGTGCGCCGGTTTTGTACCGTCCTGTATTTGCCGCTAGTTCTCCTGCATGTGTATGTGTGAAGGTGGGCACAAAACATTTACAGCATGTATGTGTGTGTGTGTGTGTGTGTGTGTGTGTGTGCGTGCGCATGTGTGTTTCTTTCATTTAAAGCCAATTCCGCAGCCAACTGCATGGGATGTGGATGGATTTGACCTCCAATTGCCCTGCTTCTCTCTTCTGATGCTCAAAGCTTTCTCTCTCCTCTATCTCTGTCCTGCTGAAAGCGCAGGTATGGGAGGGAATGCAACAAATTAACTGTATCACTGCACCACGCTGTGAATGCGAGTCACGCTCATCGGCAAAGGCACGTCTCCTGCTTACTTCTAACCATTTAAGTGTACAAGAAAAATACGGATCTAGAGAGGTAATGTGGTATTTGCTACTTATTGTTTCCAAATCTCACTTTTCTTTTATATATTATAATATTTTAAAGAAGGTTTGAATAAGGCCGTGTCAAAACGGAAGCAATCTTAAAGAATGCAACTCAACAACTTCAGCCAACCCTCACCTGTGAATGCCATTCTGTCCCTCAATGAGAAAGGAAAGGTAGAAAATACATAGCCAGGAAACGTCCTTGTTTTGTTACATTTTTAAAAAAAAATCCCAGCAGGCCACAAACTCCACACACAGACACTGAAGTGTTTCACTTAGCCTTTAAAAGGCTTTTCCTGAGCATTTGTGCAGTGCTAGCCTCCGGGTTTGATGGCAGTGATAGGGGGCGAATGGGAAGGCTAGAGGAGGATCGGGGGGGATAAATGGGACGCCTGCCACCTTGCTGATATCACCGCAATCTTCCGCAAACAATCTACCTGGTCTGACAGGCAGAGAACGGAGCCATCCAGGGATTCAAGGACACTTTTTCACACACACACACACACGCACACATGCTCTCACATTTAATCCGAGACATACAGTCAAAAAGAATTAAACAAACATGGCTATTCACAGACTTTGACCCGTGTTTCAAAGAGGCAGGTCAAGGCTGTCAAAGCGTGGACAAACAAACACAAACACACAGGTTCCTACATCATATAATGCAATCTGACATTAGGGCCAAAATCCTTTTGTGAAACTCAAAACGATACATTTATTTTGTTAAGACTGTGTCAGACCGGTGTTTGTTCCACTCCGGGATCATTTTGCATGCTGCGTTATATGGTGGCACTGTATTAAAACAGCAGTATACTGCATCGTGTTACTATGTTTAACATAACATAACATACATAACAGGGAAATACACCAAAAAGAACAGAGGGATATGACGGGCCAAACTGAACCCACTTTGGCCAGCCCTGCTTTAAACCACTCGCTGATGTTTTCCCCGTTTAAGTTACTGCCACGTATCATATCTATTTACAGATTAAAAATGGTTACTGTACAATCAGAACTCACAGCATTATCTTAAATTCCACATATCTGATCAGTTCTCCTAATCCTTCTTTACCTTATCATATTTTTTCTCTGTTTTGCACTCCACTCCATTTTCTTCTCCTCCCCCTGCTCTGCCTTATTTTCCCTTTTCTCTCCTGTTCTATCTCAGCGCTAAGCCTCCGCGTCTCCCTGTAGAGCTCATGTCCCAGATATAAACCGCCTCATAATGCGTATTTCAACACTGCTGGTGGTCTGTGCGCGTGCGTTTGTGTGTGTGTGTGTGTGTGTGTCTCTTACCTTTGTAACCACTCCAGACACAATCATGGGGACCTTTGGTGGGCTAAAAAAAGAGAAAGAGGGGAGAGAAAATTGAAAATTATTTGCAGAACAATATACAATTCAGTCTGCCGAGTGTGTGTCCAGTGCTTTATTCTGTGGTGATTGTGGGTGTAATTTAATCACATTGTGCGCGGGGTTAAGGGCGCAGCTCACTGTGTATGCAGTTATGGCAACATTTACAAAAGTTCACCGATCAGGCTCCTCCAAAACCTCCCGAAGTGACACTGTGCCAAGATTTGAACATCCCAAGTTGTCGAAACACACAACACCCACAGTCTTACTCTCTCTGGCAACACACACACACGAGCGCACACACAAACACACACACCGGATGGACCTGCCAGCAGCTTAAATAGCTCCCATTCATCCTGGCCAAACACTGGGGCTCACAGCTTCTGGACGGAAAGCATGAGAAGAGAGAGGGAGGGCGGCAATAGAGGAGAGGGAAAGAGAGCTAAAGAGGAGCATGATGATAAAAAGGGAAGGATTTGGGAGAGGAGGAGAAAAGGAGAGGGAAGAGAAGAGGAGGAAAGAAGGAGGACACAGGGGTAAATGCAGGTCAGGGCAGATGGAGGTGGGGGGCAGGGGAGCGAAATACCAATATAATAATAGACCGTTAGAGGAGAGGAGGAGAGGATGGAGGAGAGAGGGGAGGCCGGCGCTCACTCAGACGCAGAGAAAGGGTAGGAATGGAGGCCGAGAAAAGGATGAGGAGGAGGAGGAATGCGGAACCCGAGGTAAGTATCGACCTTGGCGTGACAAACGAGCGCCATCTAATTTTACGGCGCCGCCACCCCCCCTCCGGCAAAGGAGTACAGTTGTGGTAGCCACCTTCAAAACTCCACTCAAAGGCGTTAGCTACAGCGGCAAGCACGTCAAACTGAGGGCTTACCCTCATTAACAGCCCAAATATGTCGATATGGGAAGTTTCCCACACAGACTGTGAGCTGTAACCTCGGCAGTCGGAGTCTGAGCACCCAGGAAAACATCCGAAACATCTGCTACCTTCTTTCCAATATTTCACGATCCATGCACAACTTTTTTTTTAATCACAATCAATTAGCGGTTACGGACCCACCACATCTGGCTAACCCCCATCTCCTGCAATCAACATTTTGGCACCAAATAACCCCGTGCCACTTATCTTAATGGGAATATTTACACCTTGCTATTAAATTCATGTTCGGATATGTTGAATTTCACTGATTATTCCTCGGTAGCCACTTGTCAGAATGTGGGGTTGAGAGGCTCTTTATTAGCAAGTCAATTAACTAAAATATGGCATATTAGCGAGGAAAGTGTTCCTGACTCAAATTAATGATCTGCTAGCTGTTTAGCTAGATTTCTGCCGGCTTGAAAGTAGAGCTGTCAGACGATGTAATGTTTCCTAAGGAAGAAATGTGCGTACGGCAAGAACCAGATGAAGAAACCGAAGAAAAAGTAATCTGTGGGAAAAACGCTAACAGGGGATTCATTACGTATGCTTGGGTGGAAAAACCTGTTGGCTAAACTTTCATCTTAAACACATTTGGCAAAGGGGCCATGCAGCATATAGCAGAAGGACCTGCTTTCATCACACACAACAGTTAACTGACAGACGGCACGCTGGCATTACTGTACACCAGATTTTCTCATTTATTCTCCCTCCGAGCTGGAAGCTAGCTCGTTAGCGTTCTGAAATAGAAACAGAGAAACTTTTTTTTTTTTCAGAAGACATCCTTCACAGGTGAAATACCTTCACACGCTCTAAAAATTAATTAATACCCATCTTTTACGCCGCGCCGCAGAGACGTGCGGCATGTACAGCGGCTGCGTCGGTTTCAATTTCAGCTGAAGCTACGGCGAGGTGTGACACAGTGGGGCTGAGGTGAAAAGGCACGCTCAGTTGGATATGTATTCACATACTGAGACGGCGTGGGCTGGTATTCGCTTCACGCTGGTTTGTCACATGTCTCTATTCCACCGAATGTCTGTCTCCATTGTGCAAACTGCAGATAAATCCCGAAATGCTGCAAACATACAGGACTGGGAGGGAGAGGAGAGGTATGAAAAAAACAAAAGCACAGACGGAGGAAAAGCCACGCATGTCAGCATCAAACCCTGCCCGTTGTTGTGGCCAGAGAGACGGGCGGCAGACAGGTGGGACACGACTACACGGACGGACAGGCGTGCCTGTCAGAGGGACAGACAGCCAACATGCGTCTGACTCTTTCAAACGTCTTTAAGTCAGAAAGGGACGAGAAGCTTTTCACCTGACTGGCAGGTAAATACGCAGACACTGTGTCGTCACATTCTGCAGACAGACGCAAATGACAGGTTTTAGTCACGCTCGATAAGTAGATGACAGACACTCAGTAAATACTTTTTAATCACGCACTAATACACAAGAGCTTGAGCGGTGAGATTAGACTACTGACACCTCTATCCTATCTGCGTGGCAGAGTGGAGCGAGTTGCCCAGAGACAGAGAGAGAGAGAGAGAGAGAGAGAGAGAAACCAAAAGTCATAATGATCTCAGATGTGGTTTGGTGTGGCTGCGTATGCGGACAAGGGGGGGACCTGCAGGGGGCAGTAGAGAGCCGTGAGGAATCCTGGGGAGGAGTCGCTTTGTGCCAGCAGAGGAGAAGAGTTAGAGGAAAGGAGAAGGGGATCGAGGGAGGAGAAAAAAAAAAAAAGACGGATGAGGGATAGAGAATGCAAATTTGAACTAATAACTCAAAAGGGGGAAAATGTGCGTTAATGCGCTCGGGTGGTGTTTTCTTCTCTGTCTTCAGCTCTACAGCCACACCTCACCACCACCACCACCACCGCGGCCACGACAACCCCACCCATCCCTCTGTGCTTCAGCAGAGCAGGAAGTTTGTTGCCGTGGGCGAAGTGGTGGTTGCTATAGAAACTGATGCCTGTTGCCTGTCTCTCCGCCTCCTCCCCCTCTTTCCTCCCTCCTTCTCTCTCTCTCTCTCTTGAAACTTTTCACCATGAGCTGTCAGCTTACTGCACATTTCACAGCAGTTCCTACGTACTGTGCATATGTGTGCAGTGATTAAGTCAAGCATACACCCAGCAGCAGCACCAGGCTCCGACTGGAACACGTCCACCTCTCACCCAAAATATGTAGGAGAGGTGACAGCGCAACTGACATGAGGCCTGTGAGCGCCTCGCATGTAGTCGTGACATGTTTAGCTGACGTGCGAGCAGCTCATAAACCATACGTTCGCTTTTGTTTGAAGGGGAAGCATGTTAAGCGACGAAACAACCCTATGTTTATCTGTTAACCTCCTTCGCTACATCTTCCCGTCTCCTGCCCCTGCCTCTCTGACTCTCACTGAACATCACATTTCTGCACAGAAGAAGAAACACCAGATTTATTCCGGATGCATTTTTGAAAAACACATTCACCTGACAGTTAGCGGGCAGGGAGCCTCTTCTGGGTCACCGCTTTCCTCCAACTTCTTTCTCCCCTTTTCTCTCATGTCTAACCACCCGTCTCCCTCTCTCTCCTCTTTCGCATTTCCATATCGCCATGGCATCCCTCGATTTCTATACCATAATAATCCGCCCCTCCCCTCCTCGCCATAATCCAGGCCACCTCTCCTCTCTCTTCCCTCTCCTCGCCCCATCTGTCCATCTCGGCTAGATTGGGTACGGCAGGTGTTCCCCTGACTACAACGCTTCACTGGCTGCTACTAATGCGAAATTTACCCAGTAGCCACCTGCTAGACGTCCATCAGCGTGACACAGAGAGGGACGGACAGAGAGCGTGTGAGTGAGGGAGTTTCACCGACTGTATACTGATGGAGTGCAGTTACTCAGCCTCTCTTCTTCTGAGAGCTGACAGGTCATTTTTTTTTGGTTTAAGATAAACATTTCGCAGGAGGATGGTAAACCTGTGTTTACACGGCCAAGCCGAGAGGAGTTTATCAAGCTAGAGGAGGATACTAAATGGTCTCATTCTGTGATTTAAACGCACTGCTTATCTAATTTATTTCCACAGCCCAGGTAATGATTCGTCTCTTTTGACTAAGCGTCATAAATACTAAAGCCACCATTAAACCCTGTACGGCCCTGCTGAGCAAAAGTTTTCAGGTTATGGGAAAGAATCGGAGATATTTCAACTGACACAATCCTGTTCTGAACGTTTAGCCTACCAGTGCAACTTATTATAACACACTCATCACATCTGTGAGACTGCAATGCAAGTCGTACAGGAAATCACACAATTGTGAAAACAGCAAGGAGGTGTTTCTTTAAAAACCCGAACGCTGATTTGTAAAGCTTCTGCTTATTGCAACATCTTGCAACAGTGATTAGAAGTTTATTTTAGACGAACAGTCAAGCATTTATCTGATTTAGAGCAGAAATGATTGGTTGATCAAATGATTACCTGATAGATAGACAGACAGACATCTGTATTTATTTCTATAATCCATTAAAAAACAAACAATTTGGGGCATATTTTCTGACATTTTCACAGACTAAATGACTGACTGAAAATAATGGAAGATTCATTTGTACTGTAAACAGTCATCAGCTGCAGCCCAAATGGGATTTCTCAAAAGGCGTACAGTATGACTCCATATCCTCTAAAGAAACATAACAAAATAAGGAAGTGCATATTCAACGGGCACACCCTAGCCAGTGTCTGCTCCAACTGTACCACGGCCTCTCTCTTTCTCGGGCAGCCCTTTCACCCTCGAGGAGCAGGAGCCAAACGTACGTGTTGTTTTTGTACCACTGTTCTCTTCCTGACATCACCTCTTACGTTAATGCCCTTGCCTATTACGGCCACTCATCGAGGCACGAATGCAAGGGGCGCAAAGGAAAATGACTTAATGCCACTGCCACCGGGCTCGCTGCTATTCCTGCACTAAATTGCAGGGAAACACTCAAAGAACAGGATGGATGAAGAACATGCAATATATAATCTAGTGTGTACGTGTGTGATTGCGTGCATAGAGTACATGCGCACAAAAGAATTCTTGACAGTTGGCAATGTTCTTGAACCATGCTCACTGCTGCGCGCCGCCTGTCAGTCCTCATTTACCACCTCTCATTAACACACACACACACACACACACGAACTGATATGTGGTGTGAACAGGCCACCTGTACCGATACGCACATAGCTGACGAGTCCTCATGAATATTGAGAAGACATATGTGGGTGTGCGAGCAGGCAGGCACACGCGCGCAACACGACTGCCCTGAAAAATAAGTATTAACTCCCACCACCTCCACCATAGGACGCAGTGACCTCAGTACAAACAATGCACTCGAGCAGTAAAAGCCAAAACATGCTAATATGGGAACGGAACAATTACCGACTCTCGGAAAACAGAGCCAGAATGATGTAAGACATGCAAAACCGAGGCTGCTTATAGGAAACAATAGCGACTGCTGAATGGGCTGTTTAAGTTAATGCCGTAATTACGCAGTAATTATGTTGTTTACCGAATTAGCCGGCGAGAGTGCACAAGAAGTCTGCTGCAGAGCTGCCTACAGTACAGCCTCGTAGAAAAGTGAAAAACTGCTAAACTGCTCAGTTGACTATTTGCAGGGTGCGAGTTTGTGCGTGGGTGTGTGCGCGTGGGCGTGATTACTGCTCACAAATCACCACAGAGTCGTACACAGACACTGACACCGTCCCTCATGCAGCGTCTCTCGATCTCACTGCAGACAGCACTGAATCACTTTCACCACTGCAGTAAATGTATGGAGCTGCTGCTGTGTGTATGGACAGACTAAGAGAAAGGGCCTCTGGGCACAGAGATGACAAGACCCCCCCCCACATAACAACAAGACACTCAAAGGGACACAAAATTACTAAATGACGTGGCCATGCTGTGGCTGTCCTTTGCTGCGGTCTTGTGTCTCTTTGTGGTCGTTTTGCATCCCTGTGGTAATTTACATCCCTTCGAAGTCATTTATGCGAGTACCCTTGTAGTCGTTTTGTGACTTTGCGGTCATTTAAATCTCTTTTAAGATGCTTTTTGTCTCTGTAGTCATTCTTTTGTGTCTCGTTGTCGCTGTTTTGGGTCTCTCTGTGGTCATTTACATCTCTCTGAAGTTGTTTTGTCTCTCTGTGAAGCCACGTTGTGTCCCTCTGTAGTCACTTTGCGTCTCCTTTTAGTAATTTTACTGGCTTTCCGACTGGCCCAGGGAACCTCCTCAACCCCTGGATGTCTGTAGGCCCATTGGGCGACCTTTATACGACTGCGTGTGGTTACCTGCTGCTGACGTACTCCTCTTCATCCTCATCTTTCTGCGGTGGCTCTGGAACGGCTGCAGGCTGGTGCTTCTGCACTATCCTCATGCCTCCTGCCTTTACTGCAACACACACACACACACACGTATGGAAACCTATTACCTGAAGAACTGAGACGATTATTAACAACGTGTAAAACAGCTGATTACAACAGTGAGAAAACACAGAGATCAGAGACTCTAGTGTTGAACTTGTGAATGAATGACCAAGGCGAAAGCGGCTGTTGGCGAGCAGCCCCCTCCTGCCCAAGTGTCCTTGAGCAAGACCCTGAAATGTTAGCAGCTGCAGGACTGCCGTTCAGTTCGCTGGCCTTGACCTCTGGCCTCACTGCAGAGGGGCTGCTCCCAGTGGGGAGAATGTCAGGGGTCATCAGTGAACATATCTCCACGCTGGTTTAAGGCTGACGCGCCGCAGCCTCCCACGAATCACAGGCTGGGAGCGAGGTGCACGTATTATCTCACTGTGCTATCAGCTGCTGAGGCCCAGTGCCCTGCCTGCCACACCGCTCCTGTCCACGTACACCTTATCTGATCTCCAGCCTACATCCACGCGACCGCAGCCTATGACCTCCACGTCAGCGCCATGCAGCAACAGCAGCAGCAGCAATAACCGCCACGTTATGACCCAAACCTTCACATGAGAGGTCGATGGCTGCCAGTCGCTACAACATGACCAGTTTCAATCATGTCGCCAGATGTTGCGCCAATCAGGAAGTAGACAAATCTGCGAAATTGAGAAATATGGCAGATCGCACGGCGCGCGATCCTGTACGCCAAAGACACGCTGTCAGCCGCTGGCATCTGCACGCGCGGTGATTACATAAGTATTAATCATCATCATCATGTGATTTCTGCGCTGAGAAGCTGCAGAAACAAAGGCCTTCGGGTTTTCTAGGAAGCTTTGAAGGGAGAAAAAAACAACAGGGCAGCCTGAAGGAGCCCTACCTGCAGGGAGATGTCCTCCTTTGGTTTCGATCTTCTCCTTCGGCGGCGATGACATGTCTGCTCTGACCTGGAGTCTGCGGCGAGAAGGAACCGGAGCGTCTGACAAACGAATCCCTGCTTTATTCTGGCCGGAATTGTGGACTACACTTCAGTCTGGATCGTCAACGTGGCTTTTTTCCTGAGCATTGTTTGGAAACGGTGCGTGATGACGTGACGCTGGGGGGACGTTAGCCGTTGAATGAGGCGTGGAGCGCGATGACGTCGGCCGTACAGTATATGTGAATCATTACAGGAGAAACATTTAGATTTTTTTTTATTAGCATACAAGACATTAGATAGCACAATACAACATTATTCACAATGTAGCCTACATTAAAAAATAAAGAAGAATTTATTTCAAATCTCGTTATTTTGATATGAATTATTATATTCTTATTATGTGGAAATGTTGTTCCAAGGTAAATGTATTTATCATTTTACAAAAGCAGGGTTGCAAAAAAGGGAATTGAGTTTTAGTCCCTTTATCCTACATCAGTACTGTTATTTTATGATTGTATATCCATCTGCATGATCCCACACTGATCCCCTGTGCTCTAAACCTTTCATTAGTACCACTTGAAAAAAGAGAAAACATCATGACTGCATGTGTGGGCCACAAATCACTGTCACAAACAGTGCAACAGAGGAGAGAAGAAGACTGTTCATCCAGAAATATGATTGTATCCACAAAGGAGCTGTCAACAAAGCCAGTATCAAGAAGTGAAGTGCTCAGTGACAGAAAATGACAAATTTAAAGATCCAATCGTGCATATTAATTGTGGGACTAAATACTGTCGCTCTCCAAAAAGAAACCCATTTTAAATACCTGGTAGGTGTCCACCTACACGGCCTCTAAAAAACCGCAGCACTTATTAGAGCAGACCTCTGCCGATGGAGCAGCCAGTTCCCATCTCTCACCTACAAGCCCATGTGTCGTGCCAGAACAGCAGGGACAGGAAGAAGCGGCGGCAGGATGAGCTGGTGAAAAGACAAGAGACAACCAAAAGAGGGAAAAAGGAAATCTGTAGGTGTGTGTGCGACAGCGGTGACCTCGGTGGCCACCTACTTTCTGTTTTCACGCTGTAAGTCCAAAGTGGTTCATTAATTGGCTGACATGACAGTGTCCTTGGGCAGAGCTGAGACATACTGGCAAAGCCTCGGGGTGATAAAGGTAACTGAGAAAGAATGAAACTGAGGATCAGGATTTAGAGCATATACTGACATAAGCAGAGTCCTGAAAAATATAGCCTATATGTTTCTATGTACAGGATGCCGTGTGTGTGTTTGCCAAGCAGCTCTTATTTACAGCCGTTTACACATTTCAACTGTTAAAGTAATAACGAGAAATGATGAAATACTGCAATGCGCTTGATGTGATATGTCAGAGGAGCAAGGAGTCTTATGAGTGTATACATTTACATGTACAGTCGTGTGATTACAGCGCACGTGTGTGTGTGTGAGTGGCCAAAGGGATGCAATCGTCAACTCTGAAATGGTATAATTGCGGTGTGAAGTGGCAGCTGCGTTCTTCACTCAGGCCATCAGAAGAAGTGATGTTCACTGCGCTCACTGGCCACACACACACAACACACAACACACAACACACACACACACAAGCACGGCCGCACACACACACCGTTTTTAATCAACTACATCTGAATTACTCATTGAGCGTGCGACAACACAAATATTAAGAATACAGATGCAGTTAGATGATTTACAAGACCTGTTCATGATATCGGCCCACACCCATAAGTTTAACTCTGCACACACACACACACACACACACACACACTATTAATGAGCAACGGGCTTCGTGGTCCCAGCATCACATTTGTCCTCAAAGTGCAAGAGTCTGTTTCCAGGGCATGAGTGTCCCTGAGGAGGGCGTTGACAACCAATCATACGACCAGGAGTTCACTGGCCGGTCAGGACGCAGTCCTGCTGATAAAAGGATGAATTGTGATGTCTAATTAGAATGCTTGGACTTAGTTAACAAGGCAAGTTGATAGAGATGTCATTCTTCAGGGTGTAGCGTTGGGCAGGATTGCTTTCTGCAGACGGGAAGACTGTACACAACAATCACACCTACACAGTTCACAATATCATCATTTTCACTGACATTAAGCCTCTGCTGCTTTGCATGTAAATCAAAACAGAGAAGAATTTTGCTCTTAACATGTGCTTTTAATTAAATAGAAAAAATGGTCTTTTACCTTCCTGTAAGCAATACGTAACTCTGGGTGCTTCAGTGATTAGATGATGTGAACACCTACATTATAGGAGAATTCAAGTGATTAAGCGTATTCCATAAAGATAGGGTACTTGAGAGTAGAATCGTAAATCACGTTATGATTCAAGATACGTTTCCCAGGATAATGATAGCATTCCTGCGACAATCGATGCATTCAAGACAAGCCTTCTAACGATACATCAAGATTTCTGACCGAAAAATACAAAATAGCCATAAAAAGGCGACATGCAGGAGTCACGAAGCATCTTCCACTGCATTGTGTTGTCAGTGTCACAGAATCTGACACTAACTGAGATGAAACAATGTTTAAAAAAAGTAAATGTCCATGTGTGCCATCATTGCAATGTAACATGGCCATTAACGGAGGCAGAACTTCCAGAAAGCAGAACAGTTCTGGAGGTAAAATCGTTTAAAGGAAGAATACAAAGTATGGATCACTAAACTGTTTTCAATGTGGTTAAATTAAGTTTACACCACAAGGGGTTATGAAGTCAAATTGTCAGGGCAAATCTGTTTAGAGCGCCTGCATATTTCAATAAAAATATTGATATTTGGTGCCAGTGCATCGATAATCATATCACAAGGGGAAGCAACACAATATATTGGCGTATTGATTTTTTGTACCACAGACAGAAACATTTTAAAAATGGTCAAAATAATGGCAACAGAGATCAAGACAATCCTTACTTTTTGCCTCTTCATGAGTCACGATCCTACATTTCCCATAACTCGACAGCCTCTTTTGTTAAGACCCTTGATATCTGGGAAATGCTTGCATCTTTCAAACTCAACATCTCAAGTTTGTACCTCAGGCTTTCTTTTATAACTACGTTGGCTCTAATCAAGCTTTTTACCTTTGGAAAGAGAGACGAAAATTAGCTACTGGTTCACGATGTGGATTTCAAGCATATCAAACAACTCAGCCAACTGTGTGTACTGTATGTACTGTGTGTATGTGAGTGTGTGTGCATATGTGGCCACTAGATGGAAGAATGCAGCTTCACCACATGAGAGAAGCGTCTCCAGTTGTGTACGTGGGCGTTTGTGTCCTGCAGGATTCACCGGCGCCGTGGCTCCAGCAGCGCCCCGGCCTGCCATGTCCCAGAAAAAAACTGAGGAATCACTGATGGAAACTGCACAACTCTGAGGCAGAAGACAAATACGGAGCTCCGCATCCAGCTCATTTCTTCCTCCCTCTCACACTTTCTTTTTTTGTGTCGCTCTCCCTACACGATTTTTTTCCCCCAGTTCCTCGACTTTTCTTTCCCTGACGTGCACGTACCACGTGCGCGGCTGAGAGAGACAGGGAGAGCATTCATTACTCAGGGTGAAAATACATGGCACACATTCAAACTGCCAGAGGTGAAATCCTCTTCAGAAGTCAGTGATCTCAACACCTGCCCATGGCTGATATGACTCTGTGTGTGTGTGTGTGTGTGTGTGTGCGTGTGCGTTGCCTGGGCTTTTGAGAGGAGCACTCTCAGTGACGGCTTACAGAGAGACAGAATGAGGACGTCACAGGTGAGTGAATTTGCTCAAACTGACAGGGGTACACACACAGATACACACACAGGCTCTCACACACATGCAATCATACCTCTGCCACATACATACATGCCCTCTGTTTCTGTCTCTCTCTCTCTCTCACACACACACACACACACACACACTGACGTAGGTCTGTGGGAGCCAGCTGGGTCTTCTGCAGCAGCACTATCACACATGAATAACCGAGGCTTCTTCTCTGCTCTGCAGCATTGACTATTCAATACCTGACAGGGTGCCTTATGGGGTGTGTGTGTGTGTGTCTGTGTGTGCATGTGACTGAGAACCATCCATATAGGCGCGTACTTAGTTGCATGTTTCACGCTGCTCCATGGTGCATTGTGAGGAAATGAAAGAGAGACAGATTAATTAGCAACAATGTGCTGCCGTATCGTTCCCCACAGTTTTACTCCCTTTGCTCTAGTTCTCCTCCGCAAGGAGGCTGAGGTCAAGATCAGTTGGGAAAACATTACAACTAGAGCTGATTTGGCTCACACGCTCTTATAAAAGTCAAATACATACGGCGAGGGCACTTTTTCCAGCTGCCTCAAGACTGGGTGCACCCGAGGTAGCCATCATTTTAATGGCACCACAGAGGCTTCAGAGCGCAAAACACTCACTCATCTCTGTATGGTGTTGGTGTTATTGACGGATTGTGTTCGGTATAATGAAAGGTGCCCTGGTTGCGCTTTGTTCTGCATACCGGATCGAATTCGGTGGCTGCTGTGTTAATAAAGTTAAAAACAAGGTCTACGCTGAGACAGATTCACACGTGGTTAGGAGTTGTTCTCAAAGCAGTCCGAGCTTCAGCAGAGAATTCACACCTGTTATTTGGTCTTATCTGCCCCCAGTTATCGTCCCTCTTACTGTCCAGTTTTTGTGAGCAATAACTTCTGAGATGCATTCAAAATGAAAGCCATGTAACTTAGGATCACCTGCCATGACAACTGGTACAGTCATTCGTGTCCCTCTCAGGTGAAACTGTGATAAGGTTGATGATCTCCTAACTTGTGCTGACGCTGATGTTAGCATTTAGCTCAAAGTACCACTGTGTCTGTACAGCTCAAAACTGCTAGCATGGCCTGGTCCACGATAGCATAATTTTACATAATAATTAGTCAGAAAAACCAAACAATACTAAATAAAAAAAATGGAGCAAGGACCACATGACACAGCTTAACCACAAATGTCTCATCTCTTTGTTAGCTCAAGTGTAGCTTCCTGTCACAACTGTGATGTTTTTCCTTCAGAATTTTAATCCCTGCTTTTTACACACAGGTTTTTTTCATCACTACTGATTTTCTGTGGCTATCTTCAGCTGTATTAATCAGCACCATTCAGTCTTTGTGCCCTGCGAAAGAAGTCTTGGCAAGAATCAAATTGAAACACGCTGCCACTTCAGCAGGTGTTAATGAACCATGGTAACACCCATGTCAAACAGTAGTGAACATCTTGCTGTGGGGAGGCTTCCTGCCATATTTTTTCTTCTTCTTCCGTTGCTTAGCCTGTAGATGCAGCAGAATTTGTGACAGCAGGGGAAATAAGAAATAAGAGGTAAATGTACTTGATTTCAATAAGCAGGCATTTGGGAGCACTACTCTGGAGTCTTTGATTGCTAAAGTCTGTTTTTCTGCCGTTTCCTCTCCTGTACTTCAATCATCTCTCATCTTAGTCCTCTGTAATTTTGCCTCCAAAGTACCACTCCATCCTTCTCTGTACCTCTTGGTGCGGCTTCTCCGTCATCTTTATAAGGAAGCAAAACTCTGGACATTAAACACAAACACGGCATTTCCTTTTCAGCATTAAGCGCATGTCGATATTTTGGGGATGGTCAAAGGTCTATTTTGAAAGGGGTTTGCCCATAGATTAACCTGAATTACCGTCGTTTAACTAATTATTTTTAAGATATTTCATTATTATAAAGTGTTATTTTTGGCTGGAGCAGGCAGCTATTTTCAGCAAAGAAAAAAATCTTTTTTCAGTGCATGCTTTGTGCCTGTCACTAAACAACAGACAGACAGACATAGTTAGCGACCAGCTTATGGTGAACATTTAGCAGCTATAGAGCCAGATGTTTCCCTAAGGGCTTGATAAAGACCAAGTACAGAGTGTGGACTTAAATTCATCAGGTGTCCAAAAACTCCAAATGAATGCTTAGGTTTATGGAAATAAGCAATGGTTTGATATGCAGTTCACCAAATCAACTTAAAAGGTGGATAATATGTAAAAAAAAAAAAAAAATCATTTTTCTTTTAATTTAAGGTGTAAGTAACATAAATTAGTCTCAGAGCAGAACAAACTTTTTCTTTTCAATAGTAACTCTTTTACTTAACTCTTTTACTGAATAAAACATACCGTTCTTTGAGTGCCACTCATGATTTCTGTTATGTGCTGATTTGCACCTGCTATAAACAGGAGGTGTCTCAGGGTAGATGCAAATGCAGAAGTTTTGTAAGTTGTGATGTGTTAGGAGTTTTAGAAACAGCAGCCCATATGATTTGAACTGTAGCTCGTCCCTGAACGGGGCCCTAATTCCGGCTGCCAGCTGTTGCAGGAACATTTGACAGACTCCTCTTTTCTCATGAAAAACAGAAGAATTATTAGATTTTTAAAGGATGACAAAGTTTTCTGGGGCATCACTCATTTTTCATGACTAAAACAATAAATCTTTCTCTCTTCAAGAAAGTCAAAAAGTCTCTCTTCAAGTTTTCTAGTTCATCCGTTACGTTGCTTCCATAACCTTGCACTTCCGCTGCTGCTGCTCACATCGTGTGCTGTTGTGTCATGCCTGAAATTCTCTGTCATTTCAAAAGTTTCTTCCTCCTTCCCAAATTTCTTCTACCCTCTTCCCTTCCAGCCATTCCATTTTCTTCTCTCATCCATCCTACTGTTCCTCCTTCTACCTTCCTTCTCCTTCAAGCTCCACCCTTCCCTCTCAGATGAGAGCCTTAATTTCTCAAGGTCTATCTGTGGCACGCAGTGGCTCCATGGAGCTTCACTTCACCTTAGACACAAATTGATTTCACGCTCAGATCCTCAGAGTATAAATCACAGACCCTCCACCTGCTCCCCACTACGTCCCTGTCTCCTCCTTTCCCCCTTACATCTCACTCTGTGCCACCCCCCTCCTGTCACATCCTCTACGGCTCTCTGCTGACATGCACCTGAGCGCACATACATATACGTATACAAGTGTACACACACACAGACACACACCTCTGAGTCTGACCTGAGGTGTGTGTGACGGCTGGATGGGCAGGGACGCTATGAGAGAGAAAGCTGGGAGAGACGGGGAGTGAAACAGTGAAGGCCGGAGGCATCTGCAGGGTGGAACAGGGCAGTTTCTAGAAAGGCTGCGCTTAGGAAAATTGAGGAGCTATTTTCATGCCACATTAAGTCACACCAGCCTTCCACTATGGGACCGTGCTCAGACAGAGGAGGCTTGCCTCTATTGTGAAGGCTAATAATCAACGCAATGGAGTTATTACCCAACACTACATTTCACCGGCCGAACCCAGGCGGCTTCAAAGACGGCGGAGGGAGGGAGAGGGGAGGGTGAGACACGGATTCCAATGGATTGTAACAAATGCTACTACCTCCAGCTCGGCCTCATTCACTTAATACGCTTCAAGTTCGGTCCAATCCCAGAATGGATATTTGGGTGAATGGGATCAAAGTCACACGGGGGCGACACAAAAAGGGAACAAACAATGGGAAAAATACCGAATAGGAATTACCATTACCGCGCCTTTGATGTCTGTCCACCATCATTATGGCATCAGCAGAGGTTGGTGGGAACAGGAGCCCTTATACACGTCTATATCATTATTATCATTATTATTAACACCACATCCAACTGCTGTCACTCTGGGGCAGGATCAAATATTAAGCCCCGTGTCGCACCAATGCGTGCCTATCACTGCTACGCTGTGTAAGTACATTAACTCTGCGGCATCTGAAAGGGGTCATTATCAGCAGAATGGGTGAATGGGGCCCGATATCAAAAGCATTATCATACAACATGCTCCCACACGCCTGTCAGTCAAGTCCCCAGTGAATATGTTTGTGTGAACAGATGATGGTATAAAGATGTTAACGGTCTTGCTTGTCAGCCAGGGGGGACAACAGTGGCAGATTGACTGTATGAACGCAGTCAATTTGCTGACATTGTTTGCATAGTGTCGCGTCCCGGGTGATAATAGAGCACTCACAATACCACTGTTATACATTAGGCCAATGCCATATAAAAAATAAAGATGAAAGTAGATTACTGTGTGTACTCCGAGTCACGCATGGACTACATAAAATTCCCATTGTAGGCAACTTGAATATTAATGTACTGACTCTGACTTCATGTGGAAGCAACATAAATATAAATGAGATGATTTTTCCAGTATCATATAGAATACAAAACAGACGATATAAAATGTGAGAACACAGGGAGTCGGGCAATCGACAGCCTATAAGATGTTGTAAAGATATCCATAGACTAGGGCCAACTTATCAGCAGCCATTTTTGTTTATAAGATTATTTTTCTTTAAGTTAAAAATGCTAACAACTTTTCTCACATTCCAAAGTGACATCTTTAAAATGCTTTTGTCCAACCAACAGTCAAAATATTGGACATTTTTTGCTTGAAAAACCTCCAACATAAGCTCTCTTCAAATGGATCTACCTGAAGGTGTAGTGACAACAGCATCAACATCTGTAGTTATGGTGCAATCCAATGCAAGAGTTGTAACGTTAACATCTTTTATGAAGCTTAAAACCTGGTGTGTTGCTTTGGATGGGTACCCCGACTATCTGGCACTGTGCTCCCTGACATTTGGGGGGCTTGAGAGAAACAGATATAATTATTATGATCAAAATCAAAACAACAAGCAGCCTGACTTTTGGCCCGTAGTACAAGTCACTCCCCATAATGCAACTTGATGCTGTCTTTCATAGATTGCTGCAGGAATTAGTCCTAAATTCTGAAACAAGCGGGCATTTCTGCACTTCTGGTTCCCTCATCTCCAAGTCGATAGGTTTTTTGCGGGTTAGGTTATTTGTTCTACAACATTTAATTCTGAAGCTTTTCACTGGTCTTAAAAAAGGCAGAAGTGTTTCAATGAGACAACAGAATTTGTTGAGAACATTAACCGTCACCACACTGAACACTGAAGTTCAGCTGGGATGACTTTGATGTGATTTGGTGTAATAATGCTGGCTTTTTACTTCAGGCGATTGGATTTCCACTTCAAAATTCATAAAAGTGGTGTTAAATTATCCTGAAGAACAAAACATGTTTCATAAACCTTTGTTTGCCACAGAGCTTATTTCCTGCAATAAATCAAAATCCAATGGAAAAAATCCCACGACGCAGGATGAGTAAACACTTCAACAACAAAGAACCTTTTTAACACTTTGTCTAGTAAACAGATGTTGAAAAAACACTTCGCAATTTTGAAATTGGTCATCCAAAGCTTTCTAAGGTAGTGTTTTTTTTGTGTGGGATTGCTTTATGGTACAGGCATTCATTCATGTTTCTGTACAACAGCCCATTTTACACCAATTATATATTTACTACATTTGCCATTCTCTAAAAATGTATTTGTCCTCAGTCAGCTCCTCTTGGTTTTACCTCAGTAGATATGTGAGCAACCTCATCATCTGTAACTACTATTCCCCATTTCTGTTTTAAAAGTCTCGCTCAGAAACCTACAGAAGGCTGCGGGAAGGAAAATGTTCTGACACCAGACATCGACTGTTAGATCTTCAAAGCCACCTGAAACCCTTTTGAACAAAAAGACAGGCTGAAAGGAAGAGCTCAAACACTCAAATTAAATCTAAAACACATCAAAGTGATTTAGAATAACCCACACCATCACTTTTAGTGGTGAGAAAAAAACACTTTATAATACATGTGATGAAAACATCAGACGGAGCAGCTAATTCGAGAAAGAACCTGACGTCTCTGTTGGAAACCTCATTTGTTAAAGATGACAATAGTGGAGACCATGGTGTTTGATTGCAAAGAGTCTTTTTATTTTTCCTTGTGTTTTCAAGTACGGTCCTCTCTCAGCAGGGTCATCTAAGAAGCATGGACACACAATAACACACAACTCGCACCAGAGCCTGAGCATCTTCAGGTGGGATTTCTCTTTTGTCTTGATTGGGGGAGAAAGGGAGGGGGGGTGGATCTGGTAAGGGGGAGGGGGGGGGCCTGATCAGCAGCTTTCACGTTTAGGTCAAGTGAACAAGAGTCCTGTTGTACACCACATAATCATTTTTTCTCTGCGAACATTTGTTGCATTTAGTGACACTGACATCTGCACATAAAAATTATATATATATTTATATTTATATTCATATATTCATAGATTTGTCATTCTATATCAACAATTCATTCTAGTGATTTTTACCTTGGTTTTTCATGTTGTAAAACCGGACAAACTGTCGGTAGGAATGCCTTGTTTGGACACTGATTTTTACAGGGACGCACACACACATACACGCAACAGAGGGCATACACACACTACTACACACATGCATGCATAGATACGCTCGCTCAAGTTTACGGGTACACACGCGGGCCACGCATTCTGTCACACACATGCACACATACACAAACGCGCACGCAAACACACACACACACACGCACGCACACACAGACACGTCTCCACACACGCACGCCCACACATGCTCAGCCAACACAGAGAGGCAGGTCTGTACACCTATGGGAGGGAGATGTAACTCATAATCCCCAGCAATAAGTACGGCTTCACCTGATCAAAACACAAGAAAATAAAAGTTACAAACAGCAGAGGGAGTCATCCGGTCATTGTCTGTAAACTTCGACAGAATGTCCCTTTAAAGTCCTCTAGGACTGGCCCGCGAGGTGTCAAAGTTTGGCACAATGTCATGTCTCTCTCTTTCTTTTTATCTCTACGGTACACCGAGATGTACAATGTTCACGGTGGCTCTTGTTGGACAGACCAGGTATTATGCACAAGTGATGATGAGTAACCACTTAAAGTTGACATGGTCAAACATATCAGCTCCCCAAAAAGGAAAAGACAACCCTTTCCAAAGACAGAGAGTGTGCTTTAAAACATACACATATATTCTTTAGGCAGTGAAAAAGCACTTGTTGTTGTTGATGGGGACTCTGGAGTCGATGCTGCTCTGCCAGTCTGATGCTCTGGCAGCCTTGAACTGCTCTTGACGTTTGAGCGTGTCCACAACAAAATTCACTCGATGGAGAACACAAATACTGCAGGGGTTTCCTCTCTGGCTAGGAAAAGGGCAAAACAAAGGTGTCTGCTGACATCCATCCTGACGATGTCTGTCTTTTCTGCTTCTTTTGTTCACATTTCACTTATTTTTGTTGCTTTTGTTGTTTTTAGTCATTAGTCAGTCATGGAAAAAAATCATAATTCATAAGTGGCCCCATCAAAAACATGTGTAATATACACACTATATCACCTTTGAACTGTACACAGAAAATAAAAATGCTTTTTTGAAAGAGAAAATTTAGAAAAGTACAAATAAAAAAAGATGTAAAAGAATGATGACAAAAAAGAAGTCTGTTGAAGATGACATTCTTGGAAAACATATTCAGTAGCTTCTGTAGGCGGCAAGGCCATCGCAACAAAAAAGAGGGGATAAAAGCTGCGCTACGTGTGTCACTCAGTTGAAATGGTAAACATCCACTTCTTGCCTTGTGCCTGATGTGCTTTCATCATTTTTCTGTGCTTTTATTCCTCCTGACCTCCTCAAGGACGCTCATGCCATCTTTGTCTCCCCTCTCTTCCTCCCTCTGTCTTCAAAAGGTCAGGCCACTTTCTGCTCCTACGGACTAAGAGCTCACCCTCATCCGCTGCCCATTATTTCTTGATCCAATCTCTCTCTTCCTCTTTAGGCCTCTGCGTACTCTCTGTACCTGCTTGTTTTCTCACTTCTCTCCTTCCTATATTCCCCTGCCCACTCCTCTCTCACCTTCTCAAACACACTTCTTCATATCTACTCCCACCTTATCCACTCACTGGTGCAATGGAGCTGACTCTGAAGAAATAAAGCGGTCTGGAAAAAAAAAAAAGGAAAATGTCGGCATGCACATGCACAGTCTCTCTTTGTCACTCGACCAGACTTCACTTCGTAACCCCATCTAGCTCTGTCTTCCCCCTTTATTTTAGAGAACACAAATTTTCTGCCACTGGCTACAAGTTTCCGCTTCAACATGCCACTGGCTGTCACTTTGTGTTAATCTGCTGTTGATCGCTTGCAAAAATAATCCCTTTAACACACGCACACACAGACTCGCTCTTGCCCCCCCATCATCATAGTCTAACTAGACCCAGGAGTCAGGCGAGGCCGGGTAGTGGCTAGTCTCGTAGTTAAGTTCGCTGTATGGCCGAGAGGCCGAGTAGAAGTCTACGTAGTTGCCAGTGGATTTGAGGCCCAGGTGCATGCGCAGGTCTTCCCGCGGGTCTCGGGGCGGTCCCGCGGTGCTCGGAGGCTGCTGGGGTTGGGCCTGAGACTGGGCCTGAGCCTGGACCTGCGGCTGTGGCTGGGATGGAGGAGGTGGCGGTCCCTGGTCCTCGTAGTAGACCTCATCGAAGCTCCGGCTCTGGCTGTGAGGCGGAGGCTGCGGCGGCTGAGGCTGGGGGAAGGAAGGAGGGGGAGGGTAGGGTTCGTAGTCTTTTAGCACAGCTGACGGGCTGTCCTGCTGGGGCTGTGGGGGCACGACGCAGGGCTGGGCCGGAGCCTGAGTGGGGGGAATGGTGGAAGTGTCGGACAAGTGGTAGGTGGGGGTGAGATGCAGCGGGCAAGAAAGGAGAGTCATGGAAATGTGAGTAGTGGGAGCAGGGTGAAAAGAGAGGAGATGAAGGTGGAGAAATGGAGAGGAGAGGAGAGTGGCAGGTGGAGAGTGAGCACATGGAGAGAAAGGGTTTGAAAGGCAGGCAGGTATGGGTAAAAAGGCTCAGATAGGAATCAGTTGGGAAGGGGCTCATGCTGTGAATTCTCTATTACATGCAGGTACTGGAGGGGACAATTTATCTCTACCATTGTAACTCTCATAGGCTGGTTCTGTGTGTGTGTGTTTGCGTGTAGATGTGTCACATGTGTAAAAACCCTTAGCTCATACACCATTTTCTAGTTATTTACTTTAACAGCCAGTGGAAAAACTAAAGTTTGTATCAGGATAAAAGAACTCGCATTAATTATACATTTAATACAGAAGATCAAGAAAATGTGCACTTCTAATCTTCCTAGTCAAGGGCTATGATGCTTTCTGTTAGCCCTCCCTCTTCAGCAGCAGAGTCATTAAACAGAAGCAAATAATTAGTGCAATCAACTGAGGTAATCAATTTAATTGCCAGTTGGGTGTGGTTTCAGTTTGCAGTGGTTTGATGCTGCCTGAGCTGAGGATGTATGTCTGTTGCACACTCTGCCACTGCATCTCTTATCACGGTGAGACACCTTTGTGTGTCTGTGTGTGTGTGCACGTGTGTGTGTGTGCCTTCCATCAGGCTGCTATCTCCTCTAATAACCACCTTGTCATGACAGCATATGCCAATTTATGAGAGCCCGGGCGACACACATGCACTGCTAAGACCTGCTGTGCTGGTGTGTGACTGTGTGTACATAAAAAAGTGTGTAGAACATTGATAGTAGTGAGTATTTTAACTCACCTGGTTTTGCTTGATATCATCGCTGGCTGTCAGGTATGAGTTTCGGAACAACGTAGATGTCCCGCAGGATACTTGAACTGGATGGACAAATGAGAAAGACAGCACTTCAAAGTGAATGAATGATAAAGATAACTAGTGCCACTACTGCTGCTAATAATAATAATTCAAAGACCAACAAAACCGTGGGAAATTCCACAATTGGCTTAGTCAAATATCAGCTAATTAGAGTCCAAATCTTTCTGCAGCCCGTCTAAAAGTTTGGCAATTAGTCTGTCCTTCGTGGCCTCGAGAGAACATTGTAAGAGAAAGAGGAAAAAAGCAATGAGCAGGAATAAAGTACCAGAAAAGAGACCAATAGATATAAAGACAATTACAGACAATGGAAGAGCGAGAGGAAGAAGAAGAAGCAAATAGAGAGAGAGAAGAGATGTTAAAAGACAGAAAAAGATAGAGAAAAAAGTCAAAGGAGGAATAGGAGGAAGAGAGGAAAATAGTGCGGGGTCACAAAAGAAAAGGTAGAGGCATGAGGAGAAATAAAGATAAAGAGAGAGATAAAACAGAATCATTTAATTATTCCTTGTCTCTTCATCACAAACACACACGCATACACACCTGCCATGCCATCTTTCCGGGATGTGTGCTCTCCTTTGTTGCTATGGAAACCAGCGTTGGTTGCCGTGGAATCGTAGTCCATCTTGCGTTCCTTCAGACTCATCATCTCTCTGGGGGAGGCTGGAGCGCTCGCTGCACACACACACACACACACACACACACACACACACACACACACACACACACACACACACACACACACAAATAATGAGCAATAAACCCAGAACAGCATGTGCCTTCACACTCTGCATGCTTATATTTGTGTGTGTGTGTGTGTGTGTGTGTCTTGTTCTTTCAAGGTGCAGAGTCATTATTCATCATTTAGCTTGTCGGCATCAAGGGTCACCTCCAGCATGTTGAAGGGCTTCTGGGAATTCACACACACATACGCACACACCAGTTTTTGGATACATTATTTCAATATCAAATTCACATCTGGCACAAATTTCCTCAATTCAGACAATCAATCGCAGCAAGCACTGTAACTGATGAGAGGCGTGTAGTCAGCTTATCACAGCCGCTCGTTTAGTGGTTATTTGACAAGAAATACAATTATGATTCACCTCACTCCAATTTACAGTCTTCTTTATGTGTGGTTTTTTTACTGTTAACTTCCCAGTGCAGCTGAGATTTATTGCCAACTTTTTTCCGACAGCTTAAATTTCAAATCTATTTCACGTCTTCAAACCTTACAATTTTTCTATTTCTGTCACTTTCTCGGGCTTTGAGAGCAGATCTATTTTTCACACGTGAATGCATCGCCACACATATGCCTCTGTGTAACCATACATAATCACACATGCAGGCGAGAGCAGATCCAGCACACATACTGTACATGCAGTGGTTTATTCCCCTATCTCTTTCTCTCTCTCTCTCTCACACACACACACACACACACACACACACACACACACACACACACACTAATCATGTCACAATGTAATCCCCTTATAGCAAACTTAAAGTGCTTACTCAGTCCCTGTTATCTCGACACACTGAATTGCCAGAATCCTGCGTACCTGTGCATCGGCCCCTTCATTCGGCTTAGCTAAACATTCCTGTAACCATCCACCATACATACAGTGTACGTTATATATAATGTATACTCTCAGAAGTGAAGGGCATTCTAAAAATAAGATGTTTGGATGTGTTGATCCCACCTTTGAGAATTGCAGACTGTAGATACTTGAGAGAATGTGCACATGCATCAATAGTCAATATGTGTGTATGAATATCTAACACACACGCAGGCACGCACGCAGAGAGCACCACTCTCAGTTGCAGAAGCACAAACAATTTCAACAAAAAAGAAATGTAAGGCACGCCAAAAAAATCTGTATAAAAAAGCCTTTGTTCTCTTTAGCTGTTCTCCTACAGTACACCCCGATAACAGCAGCTGGGCAAAACACTTGCAAATATGACCAGCCAAACAGAATAAAGGCTTTTTAAGTGGTTTTTGGAGTGCCTTGGAATCTCAATGTATCTATTTGAATACTAAAGAAATACTTTTAACAAACACTTAGGGACTATTTGGTTGGGGTGAATGAAATTCCCCAAATTTAGTAAATTAAGAAAAGCACAGGAAGTCAGTCTTTTATAATGTTTTGGTATTTAATTCTTAGCATTTGACACCTCTGCTGCAGATTTCTATTAAGGTGGGTGCTCAAACCTGTCACAGGCTCCCCCAGAGACAGTGCCATCACTATTGGATATTCACCTGCTGGATATGAGAGCCTGGGAGACTCGTTCTATCAGCGCAAAACACAGCAGGACCCTGTGGGGGCCTTGATGGATGCAAAGGTCTCTCCCTCCCTTTGTATCTCCGTCTGTCTCTCTGCCATCCTTTGCAGCCTGCAACCTCCCCGACTCGTCTCTATCTCTTTCACAGTTTTACCACTCTCTCTCTCTCTCTGCCTGCACGCCATCATTACTCCTTCTACTTTGATCCATCTCTAAGGGGCCGGATTGCAGTCTGGAGCATATGCAGAGAGGAGATACAGATGCATGTGGGTGTGTGTGTATGTGTGAGAGTGCATGTGCGTGTTGAGGCAGCCTGTAAAGAGTGCAAGATCAGAGGGAGAGGTGAGAAGAAAGTAGGATTACCGCAAGGAGGAGTGGGAGGAGAAGAATAAAATGGGTGAACTAGAAGGGCCGGACGAACGCAAAGGCGAGGAGTATAGAGTGGGGAGGAGCGAGGGAGAAGATGGGAGTCATTTCCAGCCATTTTCCGTTTACCCCACCTCTTCCACTGTACAACTCACAAATTTCTCTATGCACAATCATCTCAAAACTCCTTATTTTCAATGTCGCTGGCCAAAGTCAAATCCTCCTCCTTCACTTCCTCCTCACTGCATTAACCATCCCTCAATCCCTAATTCTTCTTGCCTCCTTGCTTTTCTCTTTATCTCTGTCTCTGTTTATCTCACCCCCCCCTCTTTCTCTGTCTCCCTTCTTTCTCTCTCTCTTTCTCTCACACGCACACACACAAAAACACACTTTTTCTCTCCCACTCTCACCCCCTCTGTCTCTCGCTCTCTCCCTCCCTTAGCTGGGTCCTTGAAGACCTCTAAGCTGAGAGGAAGGAAAAGTACTTTTCTGCCTCATCAGCCAGCTAAGCCCGGTGTGGAGAAAGAACAGCTAAAGGCTCCTCTACTACCGATGCTAACAGCTAATGCTAATGCGCCCTTTGCTAAGCATGAAGGCCAGTGGGCTCCAGCTAAAGGCTAATGGTAATCATACTTTACAGCATGAAAGCCTGTGGGTGGCTGATGCTTACGGCTATTTAACCCCGTTGTCAAGACTGATCGACTGGTAAATGTTGACGCTAGTGGCTAATGTCTAATGTCTAATGTCTAAATTATACGTAGCTCATTAGCTCATGTGTGTCCTGTACCCTCTGGTTGCACTCGTGTCCAGACACATGTGCAACCACTGTATGTACATGCTTAGTTTTATCGTTGCAGATTTTGCCGGGCTAAATTCATTCCATAAGAACGAGATAAGGGGGACCTCTTGTCACAAACGTTATATGATCACAAAAATTTATAACTTAACCAAATCTAGAATGACATAACCATCAGCTCTGGTCTCATTTCCTCCTTCCGTTTTTGAGATGATAGTTTCACAACTTTTGCAGCTGAACTTCTCAAGAACCCATTGATCCTGCCAATTGAGATTACACAAACTTCTTCACCTTCTTTTAGGAGAGGTCTCACTTGGAAAAACTGTCCTTTAAGAGAACCAAAGTACAAGAAGGAAAATGCACACACACACACACCTGCACATTAAAACACACATTATCTCATGCGTTCCTCACCGGAGCGGTTATTTGGGGACGTCCTGACAGGAGAGACGGAGGGGGTTCGTGAGGAGGAGTAGGGCCTCTGTCTGTCTCTCTCTATCGTTGAGGCAGAGCCCACAAAGTGATACTGGGAGTAACCGTCCTGCAGAGCAAACACACACAAACAAAGAAAATACTGGTTACAGTTTGCAGTGCACAAACACAAAATCCAATATTAAGTTGGTGAGAAGTTTTGGATTTTTATTATTATTTAACATCATACGAAGTTGAGTCCAAAAGGGGTCTACAGTCACTTCCCGTTTAAACATTTCTAACACTTAGTATGTGGGCCATCTGTGTTTTTGTGACAGTTGTCAGTTGTCTGTTGTCATATTCAAACTTTCACATGTGTGTGTACGTGTGTGTGTATGTATATATTTTTACATACAATATCATGCGTTTTATTTTCTGTTGCTGTATTATACTGACCTGTAAAGTGTACATGGCCTCTCTAGGTGATGCACGCTTTAAATTAACATGGCAAGAATTTCTTGTTTTTGTAATCAGAATACTGTCGTCTCATTACTTATACATAAGGATAATATATTTTTTAAACTTGTTTTGTGCTAGCATCCACAGATCTTTTACTTTGAAACCCTCAGTTGAGTAGATTTTAAACTTCTCAAACTTCTCACAGATTTTAAAATGAAGGAAAAGAGAACTTTTTTTTTTCTTAAAACAATCCCAAGGATGAGGTTTGTAAGTGTGCAGTAGGAGGTGGCCCTCAACAATGGATTCAACACATTTTATCTACCCACCCCCATGTTGATGCAAGGTTGGGTGAAGACTCACAAAAGTTTTCTGGAGCTTCACAGCAAAACAGCATTTCAGCATTCTTGTGTACAACTGGAGTATATGGGGAATTGTTTCAAATTGTAAAAAAACAAAACAAAACAACAATGGAAAAACCCCACCAAAAACCATTAAATGGATCCATACAGCTTGTCAGGTGTAACCCAAGTCCCTGGAAGCCCCAAGATCCCAAATTGATTTGAAAAGACTATGTGCACCCTCGATGAATGGTGGAGACAGGGTCTGTGTAAACACCTTCACCTGTAGTGAAGATTTTAACTTCAAAAAGCTGGTAAATAATGTATTTTCAAATCAATCTGGGATCTCTGGGCTTCTGGAGACCTGAATAACAACAGACGAGTTGTATGGAGCCATTTTCTTTCTTTTTACTTTTTTTTTTTTTTTACATTTTCAAACAAGTCCCCAGCTTCAGTTGTCTAGGAGAATTCTGCAACATTGTTTTGCTGTGAAGCTCCAGAAATGTTTTGTGGACTACGAAACTTCACCTGACTTTCCATCAGCATGAAAGTGAGTAGATAATGACTTAGGTTAACTTTAAGGAATCACAGAACTATACTGATAGTGTCATGTTTTTGTTTTGTTTTGTTTTTGTTTTTTACAGCAGATACTCCTTTCAAAGCGGAGAAGAACAAAAAGAACAAATTTGGGCACAATTGCAAGAACCTTACTGTGATACACAAGCTAAGGACACACTCGCATACAATTTTGTATATAGTACATCATGAATTAATTATTTATAATTTAGAACAGATCAGAAGTGATCACACTGACTGTATAATGCTCAAGTGGAAAAAGTTTGTCCTTGGTCACCTGTCACAAAAAGCAGTAATGTGTAAACTTTTATTTAACACTTGTGTGAGAAATTGTATTTCAATATTGGATTTCAGGAGTTTACAGGTCAAAAATGTATTCTGGACAATGACACACAACACCTACATGTGCACATACAACCATCCACACAACACAAATGAACACATCTGCATAAAGCCTGGGCTTAGTGAACATCCCACTGTCCTTGTAGAAATAAAATTAATACAACTAACAACTGCATGAGCATAATTACTGCCAAGCCAATGACTTTGTATCTGTATTAGTTTAGCAGTGACTGGAGTAAAGCCCTTTTCATAAAAATGGATTATGAGAGTCAACAACAATCACAGAGCTGGAACAAAATTCAATTTAGCATTAAGATAATTGGCTACCTCTGAAAGCAAAACGCAAGCAGATGATAACAGATAACGCAGGCATGTCCCATCATAGCTTTATTGTCTGTGGGCCTCAGCTTGGCTGTGGGAAACTGGTTAGACTCCGGTGACTGTGAGTACAACGATGAGAGGTGAATCACTCCAGTACAGTTAGGCTGGAGAGGAGGAGACGGAGGGGAGGAACATGAGACGACTGAGAGATGGAGGAGATGAGGCAGAAAGAAAGGGAGGAGGGACAGACAGGGCAGAAGCTGAGAGAGACAAAAGATGACACAAAGTAATGAGAGCGACGAGGAGGAGGGAGGACGATGGAGGGAGAGTAATGACGGGAGGGTAAAGATAGCAAGAGGAGGAGAGAGGTAACTGAAAGGGAGGGGTGCAAATGGAGAGGCAGAAAGAGAGGAGAGTGGGCTGGAGAGAGCACAGTCCCATGTCCTCCCCTGACTCCTGGCACAGCACTGAGGACTGATAGAAAACTGGAATCTCTGATACACAGTAGTTCAAAGGTTCCTCCCCCAACACATTTCATCTTAAACCATGGAACCGTCTTATGGAACACTGGGCCTCTGCACACTTGGACACTGTCAAACTGTCATGCTGCTCAAACGAACAGTCACTGAATATTGAATAATGAATGTATTTTGTAGGCTGACGTGTGTGGTCTGTGTGGCTGACAAATGGGGGTCCAGGAAAACAAATATGTATTTTCCCTCGTACCTGTAGTGCTATTTATCCAGCTAGATTCTGGTGGTGTGATCTGAAAAGAAATCTGCCTTCTCTTGAATATATTGGAACTACAGCCTGACAAAATTGCCATCTTTGGAAACTTTTGGGAAATCCACTGATTTTAAAGTAAGTTCTGTTGGTTTAAACAATGATCAGCTGCACATCATTAGTTAATAATGTCGAGCCCAGCAGCCAGTCGGTGAGGTTTAGTAGGTTCAATAAATATTACATCAACATCAAAATTTCATGTGGGGCCAAATCCGGCAGTGGCAAGTTTTTTTTTGCGCCATATCAGAGGTCCAATGCTGCTCAGTTCAAATCTGCACTCTAAAGCCTCACACTGTGAGCTAACAACATGTCCACAACAACATTAGCTCCATGTAGTGTACTTATTCTCCTTGTCTTGCCTGTTTTCTCTTCTCTTTACACCCCAGCTCCCTTCTCTCTCTTTCACAGCCTCGAACTCTCCTTTCAGCTCCTACTGTAAAAAATGAGATGGTTGCTAGGCAACCATTCTGCCTGTTGCTCTCACCATCACTGGATGCTTAGTTGAAGGTCGTGGGACTCCGAGGTAAAAAGCGATTACAGCCCCGACAAATGAGGTGTATGTGTGTGTGTGTGTGTGTGTCTGGCGGCGCTCATGCCAGACAGCAATTATGGCAAAAAATCGTAAAAGGTTACACATGATGAGTGGTGGGTCCCCTCTGGGCCTCAGCGACCACTGAACACTGTCATTTTTTCAGGCCTTCAGTCCTTCCTCTCTCTCTCTCTCTCTCTCTCTCTCACTCTCACTCATTTCACTCTCAGATTTACAGTTGCGAGTGCTTTACTCACACATGATCCATCTATCATCACAGGAATAATCTGCCTCTGACCTTTGCATTCTTTATTTTGCTTGCTTGAGGTTCTGCGGATTTAGAAATTGACCTTTACTCTGCTGGTGCATTTGTTATCAATGGCTCAGAATAGTGTAGGAGTGTGCCGCAGCTCTTCCTCTGTGTCTTCCCAAAGCACTGTTGTTAGCCTCTAAATTTACGGAGGCTAACTCGACCCCCCCCGCAACAATGCAACAATCCTGAAGAGGACTAGGTTGTGCAATCAGTGACCTCACACATACACATCAATTTCTCACTCATTCATATCACACAAACACACCCACACACTGAATTACACATCCCTGGAACATATTGTAAATCTGTCACTCGAGTGACAAACACAGCATCTCTCTGACCCTCAACCCCATCTGTCATACAAGTGTGTGTATCTGTTTTAGTGATTTGTGTTTGTTTGTGATGTATGTGTGTGATAGGAGTATGATATGTGTGCTTGCATGAGTGTGTGTGTGTGTGTGTGTGTGGAGAAAGAGTGTCTGATTAAGTGCCTGAGCTGGATCATTTATCAAGAAACGAGGCACGGCAGCCCAACAGAAATTACGCACTGAACAGGGATATGACAAAGTGTAACAGTGTGAATACACAGCATTAAATTCAGTGTTTAGCTCGTGCGTGTGCAAGAGAGCGAGTGCATATGTTTCTGTGAGTGAAAGAGAGAATTTAGTCCTTCTGGTCCTATTAAGGATGGGTCTATTTACAAAGTGACCATGTTTCAAGTTCTTGCTTTCTACAGAAATCCCCTGTCGAACAGTACTGCACATTTGTTGTTTACTGAAAAGATGACCTATGGCGTCCCTCCCAGGATCTGTAGATGATACACTGAACACACATGCACGCACACACGCACACGCACGCACACACACACACACACACACACACACACACACACACACACACACACACACACACACACACACACACACACACACACACACACAGAATGAGGACACATCCTGTCAAATAATCCAAATAAAATCGGGTAAAAGTAGAGTTTTACCACACTCTGGAGACTATTATACATGATTTATCCTAAAGTCGGTGCTAGTGTTGCTACAAACAGATTTCAGCTTTGGTTTATTCATGACTGCTGCACCACTGATCTTTCAAGTCATCTCAGATGCTATTTTCATACCGAGTTACTGTTTATTTATGGGCCCTCAACTTTTCATTTTAGCGCGTTCAAAAACTGCTGGGCAGACCAGCCCCCCGTTCTGTTGCAATTCTCTTTTTCTTTCTCCCTCCCTCTCGCTGCTCCCATGGCACTGCTGTAGGAAGTGATTAACTCTTCTTACCGCAGTTTGACAAAAATACACATTTTCAAAGACACACAAACTTGCACAGAACCAAACAGGCACGTGTACCCATGCCCGTAACTTCTACGCAGTTTAAAAGTGTGTTTGAAAACGCTCTCATTACTTCAAGACTTCAAAGCAAACAAGTCTATGCCAAGACGGCTAAAACTGACTCATTATTGACCCAACACTTTTCTCCTCTTTCCAAAACCACACACACACACACACACACACACACACACACACACACACACACACACACACACACACACACACACACACACACACACACACACACGCTTACATATTTTCAAACTGTGAAAATTTCAAGAATCCACCTCACTTTCTTCTCTCACTTCACTCTTTATTTCTCCTGCTTTGCCACTGTCTCTTTCTCCCCCTTTGCTCCAAAACATTTTGCAGAGACACCCGACTCCACTTTCCTCTAAAATGTATGCTAATCCATGTTTGGATTGGAGGCTAACAGGATTTTTGCAACACCCATGACCTAATACGTAACGCAGGGATACTAGCGGTAAAGTCATTTATTTCGAGCTCTGGACTTGGATGATAAAGTCAAAGTGTGGATCCTTGAACGTAACAATTTTCACAGTTACAAAATTAGGCCGGTTTGTCACTAAACAGGCTCTGTTCATGCAATTTAGGCAGTAAATAGTAAGCTATGCTGTCTGTCAACCTTTCAAAGTAATTTTTGGAGGGACTGTGTATAGCATAAGCAACAACTTAACTTTCTGAACCGCTTAGAAGGTGTCAAAAAAGTGAGTTAAATCTAAATTGTTTGTGCAGTATTTAATTAAAGTTGTCTTGGATAACAACATCATTTTAACTGCATTACAAGATCTTGATCATTCAAATATGATGATGAAGTGCAGGTGGATGAGTTAGGATGAAACTGTGGATGCTACAAGATCACAGACTAGAGATGATATCTTGTTTCAATTTAAAGATGATGGATGAGGTTTTTTTCTGTTGGTGTGGAGTGAAAAAGCAATTTGCCTTTTTTTTCATTGAATTAATGTTTACATCATATCGTATCAAATGAAACAGATGCAAGACTCAATTTGCTGTTTCGAAATGTGCAGCCATCAATCTTGAGCAGATTGTTACCTTCCTTTAATATCTGTCTTTATTAAATCCCAGTCTGGCAAAAAGTGCCCTTGAGGCAAACAATGTTGGTGTAAAAAATAAACAAACAAATTAATAATCCCCCCAAAAATGAATCCACCTTAGTCGGGCCTGGTTGCCATGTAAAGCCAATGTCCTTCATGTCTGATCACTGGAGTGTTATGCCATCCAGTCGAGTGTAATGCTATCCAGTGGCAATGATTAGAGAAGTGTGAAGCAGATGAGGCTCCAAGGGGCCACATGGGGATACTGTTCAGTGTAATACCGGGGATGAGAGGATGACGAATGAAGAGAGGGACACAGTCGTCAGGATGAGGCGAGCACACGCTGATGCCATGAGGCGGCCTGTCCTGAAGTGACTGCAGCAACAGTCAGAACTCTTGGACTCTTGAGAGGCCACTTCGAAATCAACATACAGTGAATCACTGTGCTACTTTCTGTTATTCCGTGTTAGAGTCTAATGCTCGTTGATTGTCTCTTGAAACAGGTGGAACAAATTGTCATTTGGGTGAGCTATTTCTTTCACTTACTTCTACTGTATTTATACCACAAAAGATATTTCTTTATATACGTCTCATTACTTTAAAGACAACAGCTCGCTCTTGTTGTTTCAGGATTGTTTGAGGTTTGACATCTTTGAAAACTTAAGTTCAGATACTTAAAATTCAAGTGGGAAATACTAGTTTATCATTTGAGGAAAATAACACAAGATGAAATGACTTGAAGTTGAAGTGAATCATGTCGCGGCGTGCAAATAATCTCTCTTGATGTTTCACTGAACATCTTTCCACAAAGATTTCCCATTAAAAGCTGAATATGGGACAATACTGAATAATATAAAGTTGTCCAAAACAAAATAAATGAGCGACACTTCACTATACAGCATAAGCCAATGACACGCACACTTCAACAAATCAACACTTCAGAAGGTAGTCAACTAAAAGTGATCATTAGAAGCATCGCAGAAGTATCATTTGTCACAAGGGAGTTGCATTGTACAGCATTATATTATACATGTGTATATTTTTCACACGAAGTTCAAACACATCAGCAGCTTCTTTCTGCTTTTTTCTTTCTGCACAGAGATACAAAAGACAAATTCAAAGCCAAGGACACGTCTCAGGAACGTGTTACTTAATATTCCCAAATGTCTCACTGCAACTTGTTGATCATGTATCTAAGGTTTTAGTGCGCTGAATGGCAGATAACCTTGGTGGCAGATATTCACTCAACAACACTCATTACTGACGAGTGAAAGAACCAGCACATCTGTCATTACTTTTAATCAAATTGCAAATGCGATATTTGTCATTTGAAAAGAAACAAAAGAGCCGGGGGAGGAGAAGGTGGGTTTCAACAGTTTGCATGTGTGTGTGAGAGGGATAGAGAGAGATAGAAGAGTGTGTGTGTGAGTGAGCAGCGCACACACAAATCATAATTTCTCTCACCCTTATATGGCCTTCTCACTTCTTGCTTGTTTGTGCCATTCTCTGTGAGATAAAAGTTAGAACTGAAGTAATGTGCTACAGACCTCTAGTAGCGAGCCGTTTTAACACCCTTCAGCCTTCATGATGGGTTAAATAACCACTGGCACTGGTGTTAGCCTGTGTGTCTGTGTGTTTGTGAAAAAAATACCCCAAAAACAAAAGGCCAGTGACTAACACAAAGTTATTGATCCTCCTGCCTCTGTAAACACTGTTGCTCAGTTGTGATGGTGCCCAGCAGAACCCAATTATTCTTTTGTTTGGACGTGGTTATGACTGACCTCAAGGCAAAAGTGCGCCCGCACACACACACACACACACACGCAACATGCACAACAAAAGTACATAGTACACAACCTAGAGCCACACAGACAGAAAGGACCTGCTACTGTATGCCCCCCATATAACACTTGGTTACATTCAAAAACATAAACCCTCAAGCAGTTATGTAGACACAACTTTCATATTGCAATTAATGACACTAGCTACAGTGGCCCGCCTTCAAACCAGCGTCTTCTAAATAAATATGATAACACTGAGATTTACCTCGGCATGTAAAGACAAAATGTATGTCACTCTCTGGCAGTTACTTCATCCTTCCTTCAAAGTTAATTTTACGAGTGTATTACAGTGTCAACCTCCTCAGTGCCCATGGACCAGAGCCAGCATCTGGTGAATGTAGCTTCTGCTCACTTAATATGTCATGTAGCTTCATGTACTTTGTATGGATTACACTTATATCACACTGCTGGGAACAGCTGTGGTATGGACTGATTTGCAATAAAAAATGCATCTCACAAAATTCAGTTATTAGTTTCCTAATAAATATGATAGTTTCATTTGTTCCCCATTTGTGTATTTTGCAAACAATATAAATGACAAAAACTGCTGACTGATAGTAGTAGCTAGTGTCAAGCACTGGCAGTGTCTGGCTAAGCTGTCGATTGCAGGACGGTATAAGCTAAGTTTAGCAGCTGCTTAAGCCAGCAGAGTTTCACACTGAGTCTAAGAGACAACAGCAAACCCTGACAATGATTAGTCCTGACCAGAAAGCAAGACATATTTCAGCCAGTGAAGTTTCAGCTGGGTATCCAAGAACATAGAGGTCAAGCCCAAATCTTCAGCTGTCCAAATACAAAAGGGCAACTTACCATACGGAATAAATCAAAACTAAAACTGAGCATCCTGTGTGGTAATCAATTGCTTCAGTTCAAACTAAGATTTGTCCGAAACACCTACCTGAGTGAAAGTAAAAAACCCTTGTCCTTAGATAGTTCATCCTATCCCACTGTTCAAGGCCAATTTGCCATATATACCAATACATTTCGTAATTGGTGATAATTGGTAATTGGTCACAACACAGGTGTATCCTGACAATATAGTTAAATGTATATACACACAGACACACACACACACACACACACACACATATATATCAGTGCGTTATATACATCTTTATAGAGAAGTTGGGGTACATTGCACTATCTTACAATACTGTTTTAGGTTAATGTTAAAATTACCATTACAACTTTTTGATTTAATATCCACAGAAAAGCCTAGAACATAGAAAAGCATGAAATTAGTTAAATCCACAAAAAATGTGATTGATTCATTATGTAATATGCATACAGTAGACCTATCACATAATGAGTGTGTTCTTGCAGAGATGGGTGTCACATTAATTCCTAATCGAATGTGGGTCGCAATTATTCAAACAGGAGATATATTTAACCACACATGACATTACTAAGTGGAGAGCAAATGTTTAGACAGTGGAGTTACTGTGTGTGTACTATGTCCTACCTTCTTGTAGAGGGAGCGCAGGTCTCTGTACTGCCACATACTGCTGAGGACCTGAGAGGCTGCCTTTACCACCTTTGCTGAGTGTCTGGAGAGACACAGAGAAAGAAGGAGGGTTATTTCTCCTGGATCCCATTTCTTTGGATAATGTCGCTATGTCATTCTGTCCTCTGTCTTTACCAGCTGTACAAGATGTGTGCAGGCCAGTGGCACTTGTGATGGCTTTAAGAGTAAGAGGGCCATTGCTCTTCTCAGCGGAGAATGATTTTCCCTTTGCAAAAACTGAGAGTTTCCAGATGAGTTTCAAATGACCCTCTCTGCCATGCTAATGGTCCCTTCCCTTTCACTTAGCTGAAAAATGACTCAAGTAGGAGTAAGTTCATAAGCATTGACCTTCAAACAAATACAGAGGGAAGCAGAATAATGTTTATTTTCCATTGATCCATTGAAATTAAACATGGTTTGTTGCCAGGAAAAACAACAGAAGCTGTCTGAAGAATGACGCACTGGAATATATTGTAGTTTCACTTAAATAAAGGGATCCCAATTAAATAACATGCTAATCTCCATTGTTTATGGAAAAAAATAGTTTAGTTAAGTCAATGGTTTTGCAGTGCAAGCAGATCTAAATGGACAAACACAGTCAAGGGATTTGGATCATCACAAAATTATGATTATTCATTGCATTCGAATGAAGCAATTCATTCCAGCCACCGGGGTAAAACTTTTGGAAAATGAGGACACATTTTTTGGGATTTACAAAACGTTTTGCTGCTTGTATAAGATGCTCAGTTCGATATTGCTGTGTTGCTGTTGTTCCTGTGAGATCATAGTAAATGTTGCTCCAGGATAATCATTTCAACTGACCAAACCCGTTTTTGTAATGTCAAAAAGCTCTGCAACTATGATGAAATGACTAGATAACACTTACATGGTAGAAGTTATCCTTCCAAAAATGTGTTTTGAAAAGGTATATTTTGACCCAAACAATGATTTCTTAAACCTAACCAAGTGTTTTTGTTTACTTAATCTAACCAAATAGCGACAGAAAACTGAAAAAAAAGTAAAATACTAAGTGAACTTAATGTAAAAGTAATAAGTGAACAGAATAATCCCCAGTCTCCTGAGTGAGCTTCCTCTACTTAATCCATTTACCACAACGGCTTGCTCATAAATTTACTTTTTTTTTTCCTTTAGTAAGTTGAAATGATGGGAACAACACCAAGACAACAATATCAGATACACCATACACATGATGCGTTTTAGGATTTACTGTTTCAAAGGTATTGTTCATAATAAACCAATATTTTATCATTCTGTTTTCATTTCATTGTGTTTCTCAGCTCCAGGTAGTAAACAGTGGTTATCTATGACAGCACAATAATGGGCATTTTCCCAATATGAGAGTGTGTAATTGTATGAGTGTAGCATGCCACTGCTGATAAGGAGCATTTATCCTCAGTGTACCTATCCTGAGAAAATGAAGATGTGTGGGCTATTAGCAGCTAACTACACTCACTGTGAAATTTGCACTTATGAAGGTTTCTTCCAGCACCTCATCTCTCTCTGTAATGGTGCCCTTGAGCGCAGTTCCCTAAATAGACTGAGCCTCTCTCCATAACAATAAATGAACGTTTGACCTCCGTCTGATAACTCTTCAGTGTGACCCCCTGGTTGCGATAGCAGCTAGGCAGAACACCCTGCTTGGTCTCTCCATGGTGACAGGGGTTATTTTCCTGCTGTCTCTTCCTTGTTGTTCTCCAGCTGTCTTTTGTGGATGAATGGTCACAAGGAAGGCAGGCACAGTTATGAATGATGGATGTGCGGTCACAATAAGGCACTGGTCACTATTGAAGGATGCCCTGACAGGTATAGCACAATACAATAGTGAGTATCTGTTTTGCTTTTTTACTTTCCTTCACATACAATATTAGGATATAGATAGTTTATTTAGGGCTGGTTGTCCTTGAGCATAAGAAAAGCTACTACAAGTCATTAGGGAGATTTCTAATTTTGTCCCCTTAATCATTTTGGACATCATTCTGTGGATGGACAATGTAGCATGAAGTGCACTATTCCCTCTTTGTATTTAGCTCTGTGTCAGAAACCAGTGCTTAAGTATCCTTCACCTTTCCTGAGCATAAAATCATCCCTGCTTAAATCTAGAAGAATGTTAAGCACATATCATCATTATGATTTAAAAACCACTTCAACAACAGCGCAGGTGAATCTATTCTATGGTTATAAATACATATGACATACTTCTCCATAAACTGTTCCATCATTATTCTCAGATTTTTAATAGCACCCTTTGGGGGGTTTCTGCTTAACCCAATTTGGGACTCTTGCAAAAGCATTTCAAATGATGTCAGAGATGAACAATGTGGCGCTTCTCATTGTGACACTGTGTGCTACAGTCTCCTAACGCTGGCCTACTCACTTGTCTCCTTTGCTGCGGGCAATGCCGATGAGTTTTTCTATGCCACCAGCATCACGCAGGGCTTTGGCGTTCTCCATGTTCTTGGTGATGACTTCGTGCAGAGCGCAGCAAATGGCAGTTACCGTGTCATCTGACATGGCCTTGCTGGGAGGGCCTGTGGTCCCGGAGGTCCCACTGCTGGTGGCGTTATTGTTGCTGCTGCTACTGCTGCCTGGTAATCGATGGATCAAATCTCTCATGGCATATTTACCTGGTGTGTGTGGAGAAAATGATGGAAAGGGACAAAAAAAACACTGGTCAAGTTATGTTTTCTGCTCATCCTCCTGTTTGTTGCTAGTTTTGTTGGAAAAGTTGTAATAATTGCATTTGGATGGACTGAGCCTTGATGACATGGACAATGTACTATTTTTGTACATTATATTTTCTATGATAGTTCAAGTAACAATGCAAAGGGATAATTTTAACATACAAAACAACATACAAACATTAATGTTGAGTGTAGTTATGAATGACTGGTACAGCAGAATCAATACAACCAACTAAATAATACACTTCTCCATAACATCACAATAATATTTCCCTTTTATTGTCTTTTAAAACGATTGTCTTGTGCAGCTAGTGAGTAGTTTGGATAACTCCATAAAGCTTTAGTTTGAGAGGGCACACTGCAAATCCTTTGACGCACAGACATTAATACAGACATGCTGAGAATCCAATAAAAGGGGAGACTCGTGGTATTTCGGTGAATAGGCTGGCATATGAAGGAAATGAAAAAAAGAATTGACATTCAAAGAATGGGTGGTTGGAGAGATCGAAACAACAGAAAGGAGGAGTAATTAAGAAGTGCAGGAGATGCTGATGGATAGGAAACCCATAAAGTCAGCTAGTGAGAGGGTGGAGGAAATTGAAGCAATAACATTTGGGGTGAAGGGGAGTTTAGGACAAAGCTGTGTGAGTATGGAGAACAAAGAGGGACTAAATCACCTACATGTAACCTGAGCTCACCCACAGAGACAGGTAGTCTGTTTATATACAGGTGTAACAGGGTCAAGACATGAAGTAAATTAATGTCAGTGTAGGTTAATGTGGATGAGAATAGCTTGTTGGCATATAAACTTAAAATGTATTTTTGTACTTTTTCTAATTTATTTTACACTTGCACTCAAATTTGCTGGAACATATGTACTGTAATCAAGAAGCAGTGGACTGTTATTTCCTGCCGTGTTTCTGAGCCGAGTGGAGTATCCCTTGAGAGGGAGATCACCGGATATGAAGTAGCAGCATATGACTGAGAAGAGGGGCCAATAAAGGAGAGATCAGAGCAAATAGGTGATGAGTAGAAGAATGGAGGACGGGAGAGGAGCTGAAGAGATTGTGCTGACTGAGGTTGTGTGCGAAGATTTATCAAACATGAGCGGCAGTCGAGGGGTGAGAAATGACCTGACCATCATGAAAACTGTCAATTACACTTGAATCATCTTGAGCTCCTGGAACAAAACCCATAGGTCATGTTTGAGGTAAAGAATCAATTTGGATGCAAAGGTGATTGTAGGAGAATGAAGCATGGCTGAAATGTGATTCATTTAACAAAATCCACTCGATAGTACACTAGGAGCCTTCTTATCCTCATGCATACTAAAAGGTAAACTTCAATCGACTGAGCATCTCGACAAGAATGAATTGCTCTTCTCTCTCTGTGACAGGGGTGTGACAAAGCATGCCATTTAAACGTGTTTGTGCATAATGCTTCATGTGTGAATACGACACTAAAGAGCTGCCCAGTGTGAGTCACTGTCTCCTTCTAAATTTTATAAATGCAATTCTTCCTCAGAAGTAGATAAAAACAGAGAGTCCTGGTGTAAGTGTTACATCCACTGTCGAATCATCCTGAAGTGTACCATTACATCCTCTGGTAACTGAGAAAACTGAGACCAAAATACTCAGTGGGCAATAAACTCAAAACACTTTTGGATTTCCCTGACAGTTTTTTAAATAATATTTCTAAACAACTAATATTAAACAGAACAGTACAAAACTTCCCCACGTCTTTGTATACCTGAATGTTTTTCCCAGACCAATCCATCACTGATATATCATAAGAGCCCTGGTGGTAAATCCCTCGCTCATATTACCTCTAAGTGATCTGGGAAGAGCAGAGAACTCCAGAGCAATACGCAGTGAAAATCATATGGGTTAGGGTTACACACACACACACACACACGCACACACACACACACACACAAAATGCATGATTATACATATGCCCTTGTACGACAAACATTTCGGGCACCCTCATGAACACACACATAAAGGCTTCAACACACACGTCTGTACATGTATGCACGTACAGATGTGCACGATCACACACCATGACACACATGCGCACACACTCGCACATGTACACTCTATCTGTATGGCTGGAGTTGTGAGTTAATTGGCCAAGTGTTATCTCAGCCTGGCAGGCTGAACAGAGGTTGAGCGGTCATTGTCTTTTGGCTGTGAGGACAAAGTTAAGCTGCATCCAAGAGGAAGACTCATTATCTGACTGACTAGAATCAGACTGACTAATTTCCCAGAAATTTACCGGCTGGTGACTGACTGATTAATTTACTTTCTTTCTTGATTTAATGATGTGACGTATTTGTGAGTGAGTGAGTGAATTATTTACTGACTGACTAATTTACTGACTGACTGCCAGATAATTTACTGCGTCAATAACTGACAATTTATTGATTGACTGACTGACTAATTTATCAACTGGCTGTGGAGAATCCAGCAATAACAAAAGGAGGGAGTGAGCACAAGGAAGTTAACGCTGTTAGAAGCATTTCTGTCTGCTTGTTTGTCTCAGTATTTTTTGCTTACAGACAAAAGCTCAGCATGTCAGCATATCTCTAAAATAGGCTTGCATGTATGTGTGTACACAGGTGTGTGCATGCATATCCCTATCAGTCACTGCAACGTCATCACATTCATCCCACAGGGGGTAAGTGTGGAACAAAGAAGATGATATGAAAGGAGAGATAGGAAGAGGAGTTGAAACAGGCAGGGGGCACATAGTAGTCAACCATGTTTATGAGAGCAGAAAGAGGAAGAAGAGGAACAGGAAGAATGACTGAAGGATGGAAAAACTATGGAAAGAGAGAGGAAGTTTGGCCTACATACACATCAGCGTACGCTGACACGAATGCAATGTGAAATGTCTTAATAGTTGAAGAATCAGACACCGAGGCCCTCGTTATTTCCAATTATTTTAATAACACACCTAGTTAGAGGAAGAAGCTTCCTCCTGATAATCACTGGGTGCTAAGAAACATGACTGGAAGCCTCGCACAAACACACCTCACATTCACAACACACGGCAGTTAACTCTCACCTGAACATACACACTGCTCATTATCTGGCTGTCTGTTTGTTTGCTTCAGATTTGGGTATGTTTGTTTTGTTTTGGGATATTTTTTCCAAGTTGTTTGTTATGATCTAAGATGTTTTTGCCTCAACTGAAGTCGTTTTATCGTCTCTTGGGGGTTTAATTGTACAACCCTGATTCCAAAATTGTGGGAATCTGTCTGAGAGGGAAATAAAAACCATATATCTTTTTTGACATATTCAATAAACACAGTACAAAGACAATATATGTAATGTTCAAACTGATAAGCAATTGTTTTCTGTAAATATACACTCATTCTAAATTTGATGTCTGCAACACATTCCAAAAAAGTTGTGACAGGGGCATGTTTACCACCAACACTTGGTAATTAATGGGGAACTGAGTACAGTAATTATTGTCATCCTGGCTTGATACACAACTTCAGTTGCTCATCGGTTCAGGGTCTCCGTTCTGTCAAACATTTTTCAATGGGAGACAGGTCTGGACTGCAGGCAGCCCAGTGCAGCACCTGCACACTCTTACTCAAAGCCACGGCTTGGTATTGTATTGCTCGAATAAGCAGGAATATCCATGAAATGAAACACGGACGCAGACGTTGTTCCAAAACCTGCCTGTACCTGTCAGGATTTATAATCATTGGTCTGATTCGGTTTTATTTAGGTTTTACGCATTGTCCCAACTTTATTGGACTCAGGGTTGTATTTTATATCAGCTCACAGAGTTTTATCATAGAACTAATATTAACATACAGACACAAATAGCAAAAGCAAAGATGTGCTCAGACACTACTTTAGTAAAATAAAATCTGGCCCCATTCCTGCACACACACACACACACACACTATGATACCCCAAGCCTTCAAGAAGCGTATTGATGAATTATAGATTAATATAAATGAGAGGGAGTCGCTGCACTTTCCGAATGTCAATGCAAAATTCAACACATTTTAAAAGCTAAATCTTTTGATGTGCTCATTGCCCTGATGAAGACATTTTTTTTGTTAAAATACTGGGTTTTAATTTCTACTAAATATACAATTTATCTCTGGAGGCCAAGTTAAAGGTAATAAGTTGACAAATGGCCAATCTGATGAGTACAGCTGTATAAAAAGCATGTTGTAGTAAATACAACAGAAGTCCTGCTACATGTCAAAGCCAGGAACTTCATGTATTTCTGTAACCTCACGGTGGTCAAAGGTTGTCATACAGGAAGGAGGGTATTTAAAGTGCTGAGGGGAACATTAAGATAGATTTTTTTATGAGTGGGTGGTGACTCCTTCTACTTTGAAGTTCTACTGTGACACACACAGCACCTCTACACGCCGGAGTACAACCTCCCCCCTCCTTTTTTCTCTGTCACTGAAATGTGAGCTACACCTGGAACATGTCCTCAAGGACAGAAACAAGCCCTGTGCTGATCACTGCACAGTCTAATAAACCTGTATTACACAACTCCTCCAATATAGCCATCTTCACCTGCGAGGCAGAGCTGGTAATATATTCCTGGGCTGCATTCCCTCATGTGTCGCTAACTCCCAGTGAGCAGGGCGTGCTTCATCAGGGCCATAATGGCTGATTTGATTTAAAGAGATCCAATTACCCTCAACAATGGAGTGATTTGATTGTTTACTGGCGGAGAAGGGAGAGTGTTATTGAAGTAAAATTGGAGGTAATTGTCTCAGGGAGATGTGTGGAAAGATGATATCGCTTGATTGGTTGTGGCGTCCGACTGTCTAAGAATAAAGGATGGTTAATACACAGTTATCAGTGACTGGGTCGGGGTCCCTCAGGTGGGCTGCTGTACACTTACTGGTATCAAAAGCTCCTAGTAATGTTGCTTAAGCCTTTCTGGTTTCTATGAAAATGCTCTAGGCTGAATAAAAGCCAATGCTATACAATGGGAGTTGTGGGATGATTGTGACAACTGCTTTCCTACAGGACAAATATGGATACTGCAGTATATACAAACTGCAGTTAAATCTACAGGATGTGTATGATTGAATCATTTGATTTAGAGATGGGAAGCTTGTCTCAAATCACCATTTGAAGATATACTGAATTCACGTTTTTATACTATCTCTCAACAAGTTCCATCCTTAATTGTTGTCAACCCAATGTGCTTAATTTAAAATGTGGTATGATTATGGGGTGCTGCAGCTGCTATTAAATATTCAGTGACAAAACAAGTGTTTCAGTGTCTTTGTCTGATTTGAGTGAGTTTCCCAGAGGTGATTTAATCAGTACATGACATCATCGACAGGGGGCGCCAGATTCAAAGCAACACAGTATTGGTTTCTGTTTTGTGCGGATGTTCCTTTATTGAGAACAAGAAAGTGATGTAGTTCTGGTCTTTGGATATTCTCCTCTGCGAGACCAAACTGCATTTGAAAGTTTACACCAGAATTATATCAATGCACAGACCCCGGAGATACTCTGAAACATCAGTATTGTCATTCAGGGAGGAGTTGTTTTTTTTTTATATCGGAATCAATTTAACTCTCTGTAATCAAAATCATAAAACATTACAGCATAACAACAAGTTCTGGATGCTGGATACGCACAAACACACCCTGCAGTCACCAAATATCAGCATCCTTGCATCCTCATCAAACCAAAATAGATATGAAGGCTCTCCAAGGACGGTCTGATTTCGCACTGCAATGTGAGGTGCATTCCTTTAAACTTGTGAAAAAAATAAATATATTGATGAATAAATAAAATGAAGATGGAGAGGAGAGTGCAAACAGATGAAACACAGCAAGTTTAAACAGGTCAGAAATGGAGGTAAATTGGAAAGCGGCATGCTGCCGCTTCCGTCATTGTAAAATATTCTGCCTTTCTGTGTTTGGTGCTTTTCACACCAGTTATTTCTCGCCCTCTGTGTCTCTCTCTTTGATGTCTGTGGGTGACAGGTTTACAGCATCAACTGCAGAGGAGGGAGAGAGAGAGACCGACAGAGAGAGACCGACAGAGAGAGAGAGAGAGAGAGGGAGGAAAGGCAGAGGATATTTTTTTCCCCTGCGAGGAACCTGTGGCTTCATTAAAGACATTCCACTGACGTGAAGAAGATGAATGCTCCCAAGATGTATAGATGCACACACATAAACTACTGCATTCATGCACACACTCACAGTGACAGAGAATAGAGAATTCCCATTGTGATAGTTAAAGTAACAGTGTGCAGCTTCTCAGTGATCATCAGCTAAGTTCATATAAGTGCAGACATTTTCTTGAATAAAATGATGCTTTGAATATGTCACTTCTCACCTTTAAGAGGCAAAAACAGAAGCAAAATTAAATCTGTGCACCACCCAAGATGACCTGAACATGAGTCAGACCCTGGAGGGACAGCTGTAAGACAGAAATCTCATCATCGCATGACAGCCCTTTCTTTCCCTCCCTTGATATCTCTTTATTGTTCTTTGTTTTTTTTTTATTTCTCTGTCTGCTGTGATCCCAGTCTGGTACAGAGGAGTAGAGGACGGAGAATGCCAGAGAGAACAAAGTGCGCTGATAAAGGACATGCCAGACCCTCACACACAAGAGATTCATCCCGAAGGCGACACTGATATTTCATCAAGTACAGCTGCAACAGGGATGGTGAAATGTGTGTCGATTTAGTTTGAGTCAGTGGGCACGGTTACTCCGTGTTTTGGGCTAGCTTTCGAAAGTATCTTATGTTTTATGTTGACAACAGGGATGGTGAAATATATGTAAAGGTTGGCACAGGTGAAGAAAACACAATGGATTTTCTCTGGTGATCTAAAATAATTTGTTGCAGCCAGGAATCCAAAAAGTAGGATAAGCGTGTCAAATAATTTTTTGCCCCCTGCTTAGTGCAGACTTTCGCTGTAATAGACTGTTTGTGAGTGTGTTTCTGTGTGTGTGTGTGTGTATGTATGTGTGTGAATAAAATGTTTAGATCAAAAGGAAAAAATGGTGATTTTTCTACCCCTTATTTGCATAAAACTATAACAGTGCCTGACCTCTAACTCGCACACACTCTTGTGCAGACCCACACATTTTCAATCATGCAATTAGTGACATCCCTGTGGCGCAGTAATGTGGTTTCCACAGTAACACTCCCCAGCACTGATGTCATCAATGCGAGACACAAAGAGCGAGAGACTGCGCGCGAGAGAAGCTGAGGCGTTATGAGCTCATGTCTGAAGCGGGAGGAAAGGAGACGGAGAGGGAGGCGTGTGTGTGGGATAAACAGTTCGAAGGCGGAGAAGGAGGAGAGAAGAGAAAGAAAGAAGCAGAATGAGGTGGCGCAAAAGGGGTATGATACTCGTGTTGTGGTATAATATGGTAAAGTGGAAATGAGGGGTGGAGAATAGGAGGGGTGGGTTAAGCCCATAAGAGGTGTGACAAGAGAAGAAGACAAAGAAACTGGAGAAGAAGATGTGAAAGAGGGTGAAAGAAGAGAGCAAAGGCTAATTTTCTACTACTACATTAAACCATTGTTACATATTCTATACAATGATGCAGTGTTGCCTTTGCTGATATGGTTCACTGAGGTTTTAACATGTTAAAAGTCATCACTATTTTTAGAAAGTGATTGCAAATTGATGTTATTACAACTTAAAAAAAGAGTTAAGTATGGGGTGTCCTCTGCAGTAAGCATCAGTATGTTATCAGTATTTCAAAGGTATTTTCATTTTATGTAAATCAAACAGAAGTGAGGAGTTCCTGCACCGATTACACACAAGAACATCGTGATCAAACCTGGGTGTTGCACCAAATCAGGCGCCCCATGGTTCACATGAAAGAGGTGGTCTTGCGCCACTTTCAAGTAAACCACGAAGAGCTTTGTTTGATGTTGTAGGTCAATTACTGTGGTCTAAATGCAGGAAGAAAGCCAGCAAATCTAGTATTTAGAAGCTGACCGGTCAGATTTTCTTGATGTCTTTGAATAATTTCGCTGCGCCAAACTAAAATATTTTTCTTTGATTCTTCTCAAATGTATGTGCACATCATAAATATGACTATTAAATAATGCTTAAAAGTGTCAATGCTTTGATTTCCAAATCAGTGATTTGTAGATAGATGTATAATCACATGCAATATAGGATTAAGTCTCTGTGCCATCACAACAACTTGAATCACTATGCCCTTATAAAGTATGAAAAGTGTAACCCAAAAAGTTGCATTATTATACATCACAAATTTAATGAGACGTCCTATTAGGAATTGATGTTTTGAATTTAAATTAAAATCTTTCTGCAGATTCCAGAAACACAATTAGATTTAGCTGTCGGAGCCAGTCACTTTATACAAAATAAATGTTTAATTAATTCACAATATGTTTAAATTACGACAGTTTTTGCATTAATTACATTTTAGTTAACACCAACTTTGCTTTGGATTTACACAGCATATGTTTATGGGAACCTTTAGTAAATGGTTGCTATATTTGAAAAAAAAAAGAAAACCCTGCGTCTTTTTGGCATTCCAGGGCTGTTCCCAATTCATGTGTGTCAAATTACCATCTGTAAGTAAATGGGGAAGAATTGCGCTGACAGACGGCGTAGCAGTGAATGGGACTCATTTATTGCTACACAGGCATACAGTGCATTATGCAAATCAAAAACTATGAAGGAGGTGAAATCAGGAGAGAGACAAAAACATTGACAGATGAGAAGAATGATTCTCAGCGACATCAATATGCCACTAAATCACATTACAGAGGGATTGGAATATAAGCATACATATGCGGTTAGCTGCTTAGCTGCCACTGCTCTTTCCACTTCTCCTTCTCCTCTGTTTTATCTTCCAACCCTATTCAGCCTCCCTATAGCCTGACTTGGCCCGTCTCTGCTCTTTTCCTCTATCCTCAGCCTTGTAGCTCTCTTGCTTGTCTTGCCGCCATTCAATCACACAGTGCTTTCCAGAGGATTTGACACTCTGAGGTTATTGTGTGCGAAAGATGATTCTCATCTCCGCTCACTCTGCTGAGCGCTCATGCAAACTACCATTCCCCCACGGTGATGCTGCCAAACTTACCGGCACTAACAGCTTATGACACACTATCGCATGAGTTGTAAGAGATGAAGGTTTGGTTTTTTTGCTTTTCAGAAACACTCGACTTCCTCTAGATTAGATGTGGAAAATTATGTTCTAATCAGGTGTAGCTTTGATCTGACAAAGACCAACAAACTACTCTTTGAAATCGGTTTGTCGCTTCGGGTTAACCTGTTGTTTTGCAGATGTGCATGGTGTAAAGGAAAAGGTGTTTGACTCAGAGGTTAGAGCCGCTGTGGTGAATAAAGCTTGCGAACATGGGCCAAATGGAGCTTGTCTCTTAGGACTGCCTGGCCTCTACCTCTTTTCTGTCGACACGCATCAACTCACACCTTGCCAAAAGCAAAGATTCAACCCTGAGTGATCCCTCTCACTTTTCTCCCCCTCTCTCCATTTTCTCTCTGCATCTCTGAGACTTTCTGTCTTTCTGTGTTGCTGTGTGTCATTAACGCTGACTGTCTCTTTCTGTCTCATTTGCCATTTGGCAGTCTCAACAGTTTGGAACAGAAGTTGATTTGTGAGCTGATTTGGAACTGATCATTTATTCCACTGATACTAATGAATTTTATGTGACTATTTGAATAATGCCTGTTAGCTAGCTAACAGATCCGGCCAACCATCATTGTCTTATCAGGTGTAATAAGCAATTTTCATATTGAGCAAATGAATTCCTGAAAGGGCTTCTTGTAAAGACAATCCCAATATGAATCAACAGCCTGCTCTGCAGCTTGGGCAGTTTCCAACTGCTATTAGCTCATTATTTTTGTTTGCCAGGCAGTAAAACAGCAACAATGTCAGCTCAAATAATACCTTGAAAAGGCTGTAGATAAAAAAAACAGTAAGAGTAAACGTTTAGCAAGCTTTATGCAGATCTATTTTTCATTAGTTTGAGGACAAAACAGGACCAAAATTCGATATACATTTCTGTTCTTAATCAAGCAATGCAATAGGATGCCCATGCTGGGTCATGCTGTTCATATCAACATAATAGAGGACTGGCCAGTGCAACATATGGCCACCTGTTTAAGGTACCTCTTAAAGTTAAGTGGCACTGCCATAGCAGCATATCAATCAGCATAGTCAACATTAACTTCATCGCACTATACTCTGTACAGTAGATATCTGTGGATGTAGCTAGCTGCTGTTAGCTAGTTAGCTAATTGAGCCATGCAGCTACTAGACCTTTTGGTTGACGACAAGAGAACTGGGCTCAGCAGCCTCCCTGTGAACATGGCCAGACCGGGACAGCCTCGGAAAATACCATGGATGAGATGATTTACAGCTCCTCTGACACGGCAGGTGGGGACTAAATTAAAAATAGGTGAAATAGGTGTTATGAAAATTTCCTTTTTGACATTTGTGGGTTTATTTTGTTTATTTACTGGACCTAATACACTAAGAGAGCTGGTTGGCTGGCAAGCTTACTGTACTTCACTAGATATCTCAGTAACACCAAGAGGTCTTTAACATACTGGCACTACATTATGTGAATGTTCTGAACCCAAATTCTGGCCATGTCTTACACTTTGCACATTTAATGCATTTTCAATATGTCCGGTTAGGGAGGAATGAACCAAAGTTAACCAAGAACTCTCTGTGTCACAGTGGGTATATGTTTCAGCAGACTATTTAATTTTAGTAATAATGTTAGCTTACATGACTATTAATGCCACAGCCATCTCTGATCTCTGTTTTCTTGCCCAGGTGTATCTATTTTTAGGCCAGTCTGCCAACATGCCTCTGATGGTGTTAGTCATTATTCTGACAGGAGAGTGATGATCTGTGATGCCCCTGATTTTCTCTCTTCCTATTACATATCTTAATTTGCCTCCATGGCCCTGTCTCTGTCTTAATGTCTGTCTCTTAAGTCTCAGAAATAACACTCGGAGAGCTAATAACATGCATGACTTAAACCATGTTACCAGGCTACTAAATAAGTCAAGCGTACATTCAGATGAAAATGCCAAACAAATCTGAATTGATTTTCTCTGTGAATTTGCAAGCAATTACATTATTTAATCAGCCTGTGTGTTTTGACTTTCTCTCTCTCTCAAATGTATTACAGTGTCTACCTTGTCTCCTTTTTACATTTCTCTGCTTCGGAAGCTAATGGTTATAAAAGACCAAAAGTAAAAAATGACCAATTATCTCTAATATTTTAATCAATTAGTGAACAGCTGAATGATTTCCAGAGCACAACATACAGTTCTCATTGTTAAAGGTCAAATGGAGAAAAGTATTAAGTTGTGCTAGTGTGTGGAATGCTTTTCACTTCAATTTTATTCAAATGAAACACTTCTTTTTCCAATGTAAGAGGCTCAGACAGACTTAATTGTGACCTTGGAATATTACAATGTTCAATTAAATTAACATAACATTCTAAAATTCAAGAGAAACAGTTGATAAAGTAAGCAGTAAGAATTCTGTTTGAGTTGATATGAATGAAGTGCATTTCATTGATTTCTACTTCCATATTTCTTTATCTAATATCTTTGCCTGTTATCTGCTGTCATAGAGTAGATTTGGAGGGCAACCCCGTCTATACTTAGTTGGACATTTTTTTGAAGGGTAGAGGTTAGACCCACATTTTTAGGGTAACAAAATTTAAATCTACTTTGCAAAAGGCACAAATCCTCGCAAGCACTGTCACAAGCTGTTATACTGTATAAGGGTTTTGCTGTTTTTACAATAACTGTCTAGTATTGCTGTTATTATCACACAACTGAAAGGGGAGAGCTGTTAAAAAGACGAAAAGAGATGCCATGCAATGGTCCCTGTCAATCTTTGAAGGGATAAAACATAAATAAATGTACCTGTATGAATTCCTACAACACCTAACTTTATTATTAGTACATCCGCAGGTGCACTAAAGAAACAAAACAAACACAAACAACTTACATTTAAATCAGAATAATAAGTGTCTTTGTGCAAAGGCCTCAATTATGCTGTAATCTGCTCTGTGCATCAGCTAGCCCATCACAGGATAGGCGTGATGAGCTTTGCCGGGCGGCAATCCTGGCCACTCTTAAGACGCTCCAGCAAAAACCCAGGGAAGCTCCAGAAGCCCGAGGGTAGCAGGGTTGCTATAGGAACCACTGAGCCCACCAGGAAGCCAAGATAATCAGAGATACCAGAGACGGTGAGGGATGATGTCACACGCGCACATACTGTACACACATAGATATACAGCGCAGTGATATCCGTGCAAGTGTGGTGTGTGTTTATGCAAAGAGGAGACATCCCACACACACAACATTAAAGTGTCTTAATGTGTCAGGTTAACAAGTGATCCCGAGTCTGTAGATGTGGTTAGCCTGAGTGAGGCTCACTCATTACCACAGTGTGCTGTTCAAAGCCCAATGCAAGCCTTTGATTAGATCATCTCTTCTGCTGCAGTATTTCTCTCCCACTCTCCTTCTTTCTGCAGCCTTTCTCCTTTAAATACACATTAATTACCAGTTTATTCCCTTTACTCACCCCTGCACTGTCTTTCCTCATTAGCCTAATTTTCTCACAACACACATTGGCCTTTGTTAATTTAATCATATGTAAAATTACTTTACACAACACTTAAAATAGAAAAAGAAAACTAAATTGCAACAGTCTCCACAATAACAGGGTGTAGTTATGTATGGTAGCTGCAGAGCACTACAATTAAATTATATATAATTAGATCACATGAATTCCAGCTCATGATATACACTTGTAATCACTAATTAACGGCCTCAATCAATGACATAACTTAATGGGTCAAAAGGTAATTCAATACTAAAAGGCAAACTTGACAACAGGCAGACACTGTCAATTAGTTTTAATTGGTGCAACAGGCTACAGGCGTTTTACCCATAGCCTGTTACATCACTTTAACATATGCTCCTGACTTGCTCTACATGAGAACAATGTGATGGGACCACAGTAGAAAGGCTACGAGAGAATGCAATTAGAGATGGAAATGGGCTTCAGGTAGCGCTTCACACACAAACAACAGAGACTCCAACTGAGCATAACAGCACAGGTGTTCAAATTCATGTGACTTGATAGAGATTAAAAACGCCAGCGAACCTTGCAATGATTTCGTCAAGCAGGTGGGGAGAGGTTTCACCACCTAATATCATCTCTTGGAGAAGATTTTATCAGTACTCACCGATGAGTTCCTTGTTCCTGATGTCCAAGGCCATATTTCTGAGAGCGGTGGCCACGGCACAAACCACCTTGTCATTGTCTATCCTCAGTAACTCCACCAAGATGGGAAGGCCTTTCTCTTTGCGCACAGCAGCCCGGATGTACACCGACCACTGACGGGGAGAAAGCAAGGAGAAGACTATTACAGAGTGAAAACTGGCCACTGTAATTTCACACAAAAATGTAGTGCATTAACATCCAAATAACAATATCATGGTGCAGTTGTGGTGGCAATGTTCTTCAAAACAGGAAGATTGTAAAGGGTTTGTGAATATGTACATACATATACGTATTTTAAAACCTAATATTTACTTTTTCTCAGTATTGTTCAGACTGAATGATTGTAATAAATCTGCTTCTTGAATGAATTAACGAGGATGCAAGGTGTCCACTGAGACTTTTGTAAACAAAAGACAAAAACACCAGAACCATCCTTCTTACTTGCTTGCAACACTATTTTTTTTTTGGTTTACCTCACACTTTGGACATACCTGTGCATTTGCGAGATGGGTTGTTTATATTCCATGCATTTTTATTCCTCCATTGCGTTCTTATCACTATACTGACTATTTTCTTCCTCTCTTTTTTAAACCAGAGACGGACTGTAAATAAAGTGGCTGCGGTATGTAAAAAAAGGAGACAGACGAAGCACAATGGACGAGGTTGAGTGGGAGATGTTATATTCAGGGGCAATATGAGAGCAGCTGAGACATTACACTGACTCACAAGTGATATACTGTAAGAGGGAGAATTATATGAACCATAGAGAAGAGTTTTGAGCTTGGAGACCACTCTATCCTCCCTCAATAACTATCAAGGTATGCTTAAATGGACCACTCGACCCTTAACGGCTCAAGTGGTGCTGCCTTGTGTCTCAACTGAACAAGACTGGGGCTGTGTTAAACAGCACCCAGGAACAAAGATCAGCAAGTGAAGTGTAAAGCTAGGAGTTTCTGTCAAAAGAGTAATTTACCTTTCTGGGGTATGTTAATGTTAAAACGCAGTATTATTTGTCTTCAAGATGAAAATGGGCAAACTTTGGTTCATCATTTTAGGAATGAATTCACCCTTAGAGGGAAATGATCGCATGTCTTATCCAAGAGCTCAGCTGAGTGTAGACTGTGCCAGCACTACGCCAACACAGCTCCTTTGGAAACTGTCAGCAGCACTATTCTCAAAGTCAGGAGAGGGATCTTGCTTAGAGGAGACACAACAAAGCATACACACAGGCGCACACACACGATTACACACACACACACACACACACACACACACACGCACACACAGACATTCACGATCACGCACACACACGTAGTAAGGATCCAAAATAGAAAATGCGATTTCATGAAGCCCACCTGCCCCCCATCATTTCCTCCTCCTACCTTGTCTTTCTATAGCCTCCCCTTCCATTTTCCACTTTCTGTGTTTCCGTGTCTCTGTCTATTCCACTACCAATGGAAATACTCACAGAACCAAAATCAGACACACACACCTCCCACACACATTTACAAGACCACAGAGACATCCCTCTCATCCACTCTGTGCTTCCCTGTCTGCCATCCCTCCTGAGTTCTAATTTTTACATACATTCAAAGCAGTGTAACCTTTTGACATTTTTGGACCACATAAACATTTCCATCAACATTCCCAGATTACAACCAACAACGTCCAGTGCAAATTTCTCATTTTAAGGTCATTCCAAGGTTATGCCCTCAAGTTTTCTGCCTTTTAGCCTTATATGCAGCTCCATCAAGGCTAACGCTGCCCTCACCAACACTCTCCAATATGACTGCATGACTCAGACATTATTACCATCTAGCTGCTTCCATCAGCCAGCTGCCACTGAACCCTGGGTATACTCCCTGGTGGGTTTGAGCCTGGAGCCTTACATTATTACAGTTATTGTGTTCCTACTAAACAACATTATTGACTATAGAACACACAGAATCCTTGTAAAATGGAGTGCTCAAAATATTTCAAAGTCAGCAGAATGGTGTAGCAACAAATAGAAAATTATTACAACTGATTGCCTCTTTCAGCTGTTTATTTTCAATACTGTGAACCAATTCAGTCTGCCAATTTTAATAAAGACAAAGGTGAACCAGATGATCAGGGTTAACAAAAAAAAACAACGCATCATTGCAGATATTAACCAGTTGGTGACATTTTTTAATAGGCATTTGCCTGCCATGAAAACACATGTATTACTGTGCAAGGTTATCCTGAAAAATTAACCTTCCTCTATTCCTCTAAGAATCTGTCACTACCAAATTATTTAAAACGCTAAACTTAAACTCAACCACATGTATAACCTACACGGTGCTGTCCCAGACTATCTTGTTTCACAGAAAGTCATGGTCCATACTAAGCATGGACAAAACGAGTGCTTTTTTCTAGACTAATTCTATGGGTGGTCTACTAATGTTACTAAGGCAGAGGACTTGTCTAGTATTGCTTAATTTAACTGTCTGGCAGCAGAGCGTTTCTTGGCTACATGCTGTGACAGTTTCTAAAAAGAACTCAGAAGCCTACACACTATCACACATTTGCATAAACACATTTATGTACATGCACGCACATACTGACAGTTGTTTGTCCTACTTATAATGCGAATACACTGTTCTATCTACACGGAAATAGTTGTGTACACTGTGTCTCTGCATTCAGTGCACAGCTGAGTTAGGACAAACTCATAATGAATCCCTTCCTTTTATGGTAATAGAGACTGAAATGTATAAACACACATTTACAGTTTTCAGTGCACCTCATGTTTTATTAAAACACATGTACAACAACTGCAAGAGCAGCATGAGCTTCAATTCTACATCACCATGATAACAGTAATTTACTGTACTCTGACTGAAAGTGGATCACACTATATTTACATGATTATAATCCTGGGCTCCTGCAACCATATTGTATGTGTGACAGAGATGCTCAAGTGAAGAAATAAGAAGGCAAAGCGTTTTAACTCTAACCGTTACCTTCCAGCTGCCTGCGGCAAGGTTCTGCAGAGCCCCGGCTGCTCCCTCCAGGGTGTCGGGATTGGAGCATTCAGACAGCAGGGTGAGGTAGGGCTTTACGATTGTGGGGTGCCACAGCATCTGAACCCCTTTTGGGGGCTCTGCCGTGTCTGGAAAAGGGCCCACGCCATCCCACTGTGAAAGAGGAGACAGTATGGGACACACTTATTATGTTAACTGGTATTGATGAAGCAATGTTTGAGTAAACACACACCAAACTGAGAGGCAGTGTTTTACTGGCGTTTCTGGTTAAAAGGTCCTCGAGTAAACCTTCACATCACTGCAGCAAGGTGAGAAGTTAAACCACTGGAGGTTAGCTAAAACAAGTACGTTAATTTACACTTAAAGCCCCAAAGCTGTGAATCTTTATAGGAGATAACGCTGTTCATCCACTTTTCCTACTCCTCCCATTTTCTTTTAGGAATTGAACTGGTTTCACACCTGTAATATTAATGATATCTGTGGATAATCATAATCACAATAATAACTATTATTATTATATTGTATATATTCATGTACATATGTCAAGTCAAAATGATTGCATGCATGTCTAAAAGCAAAGTGCGTCTTCCCCCAGGACACTCTGACATATTAAAAAGTCAAAGACACACTGTGTAAATCGCTCCTTGTCAGCCTGCTATTTCAGAGAGAACGGTGATGGAGGAGAGAGGTGGGAAGGGGCAAAGATGAAGAGATAAGAGATGCGTTTGAAAAGATAGACTATGGGAGAACGTTTCACTCCTACATTTGCTTTGATGAATGAACCTAAAGCTCCACACCTTTTTTCCTATTTACCTCCACCCTCCTCATATCCTGCACTACACTGGAGTCCTTTGATTTTTTTTTAATCTCTTTGTTGAGTGACATGCCCACACCTTTTTCCCACTGCCATGAACCAACTGCCATCTCACCTTCTTTATTTCTATTTTCCCCTCTCTTTTCTCTCCTGTTTGTTACTAAGATATTGTCCCCCTTTTCTCTCCTGTTGACTCTCTTTACCGCTCTCCTGATTTCTCTCTCGCTTTTTCTCTTGCTCTCCTCCCCCTCTCCCCGCTTTCTCATTCTATTTCCATCCTTCTCTCTCCAGTTCTCAGTTTTTCCTCTCCCTATCGACCTTCTCCGTTTCGCTCGACTGCCTCCCCTCCTCCCCTTGTCTCAAGGTAAACTAGGCAAGTGTGCGTCTTGAGAGAGGTGCTGTGGAGTCTGTGTGTATGTGCACATGTTTTAATCTATACATAGATCCTCTGATCATAAAATCAAAGGCTTCTTATATTTTGAAGTGTGTAGAGGCACTACAACAAGAGGCATGAACTTTTTCACAGCAGAATACTTTCTGTTGCCAAGAGACACCCTACATACTAAATATCAATGTATAATGTCAATTTGTTTATCTTAAATTCTCCAATGATAAACATCAAACATTTCAAAATGATTTTGCTTCAGCATGAGAAACAGCTTCATATGCAGCCTTCCAAATATATTTTTCAAAAAGTGGATACCATACTGTTTTTTTAACTATTATATATTTTTAATATCTGCACACTAAACCATATTTACTGTATCTTAACCTATACATTGCCAGCTGTTGGGAAGTTGATCAAATTGTTGTGTTGGTGTCATGTTTTGCAATGTCAGTGAAATAACCAACACATTCAAGCTCTTACAGCTGGATGCCAACCATGGTTATCCATTCATCAATTGTGAAGTATAGATGCTCTGCCATCTTTGCTGTTGGGTAACTATGTGAAATATTACAGGTATCAGCTTTAACAAACACTTTAGAAATGTTGTAATTTCATTGAAACTTCCATGGTGTTGTTTCCAAAATTGTACTGTGTGCTCCAAGAATTTGCAGGAGACAGCAGAATATCTTAAATGAAGCAGACATCTGTACAACATTCCCAAGAGCAAAAAAAACCTGTGTGTGAGTCCATAAGGAGGGTTTAGGTCCAGTTCAGCTGCTCCTTGGCATTGACTGTCTGACCTGCTAATAAATGATTAAGGAGACTACGTTTCAGTCTAACTGCCTGCGTCTCTTTCTGCCTCCTGTCTGGTTTCTACAGTACATCATTTCCTCCCTGTGTTCCTCTCTCTGACCCAGTCTCTTGGCTCCTACCTCTCTGTCTGTCTCTCTGTGCCTGTCTCCGTCTCAGTAACTACTCCGTCTCACTCTCATCTTTGTGCTGAAGTATATACCTCTGGTTTCCTCAAACTTCGTAGTGTCTGCATCCAGCTCGGCCTGTCTTTTTTTCTACTCCTTAATACATTAGAGTTCTGTGAAGTTCTTCTGAATCAGACAGCATCGACTGTTCTGTTGTGTAAAGCTTATGTTTTGGGTGGGAGGAAGGAATTCACTCTGTCTTTCTTTTCTCTTCGGTTTCTGTGTGTGTTTAAATGTCTCATGTGTGTCCCATTGGGAAGAGTGAAAGACACACAGTGTAGCCAATGTGTAGCATTAGCCTGGAGAGGAAATGGCCAATAATGGATGGAATAAAGCAGAAATAAAGCTCTTTGTCTCGGGTTTGGTTTGGGCCAATATCAGTGAAGTAGTGAAGTCGGGATGGTGCTGAGCGATGCAAGTACGGGTTGTGTTTGTGCGTTTTGTTTTTTTTTGCCCATGGACAATTCTAACATTGATGCTCAAAACCTAGTTGGAGTGCGCTGGAGGCCGGTCAGATGTCCGTAATCAGTCCACCTCTACCATTACTGCCTGATAAAGTATAAAATATTAATATAGGACTCATGGAAGTAAAAACCTTGATAAATGAGTAGAGAAAGATAATGACTGCAAATTCTTCCATACAGGGCAAAAGGTCTCACTCAATATTTTGAGTATGAAAATTATGTGAATCATATGCAATGCTTTATTACAGTGAGCTGATCTTAACCCAATGGAACTCATACCATGATCTTCACCACCACCATCATCATCATCATCACCACCACATTTTTTATCCACTATATCTCCACTATTTTCTCTTCATCGTCTATTCTTCTATTATCTCTTACCTGATCGGCTCCCTTCTTTTTCTTCTTCTTCTTTCCCCAGCAGCCAGAGCTCTCTCCGTCGCGGATGTTGGCGTCACAAAGCAGGCCGTCCAGCTCCTCCAACCCCCCCTGCTGGCCGTGGGATGTCTCGGCAGCCAAACGGTACGACAGATTCCTCAGGATGCAAACGCAGTTCTCTACCGTCTGGAGATAAAGAGAGTTGGGAGAGATGAGAGATGAAGTGAGGTAGTGAGGAAGATAAGGTGTGGAGAAGGAAGATGAGATGAAAAAAAGGGACATTAAATTGAATACAGTGAGAAAGTTGAGGTGGAGATTTGTGTTTGATACCATTTAATGAAACACACCGCTTGAGAATACAGCGCAAAGTCAAAGCATGCTAATAAAAGCCACCCACTCTTACACTTTTACTCCATCGCCCTTCCAACCCCACCCACGAGCCAGACAGTCAGAGAGAGTGAGAGACGGAGAGAGAGCCATAGAGAAGAGAGATAATCTCACAGGTAATGCACTTCTGTATTTTGTTAGCTCTGACTTTGAAATGAGATTAGAAGAAACTGAGGTAAATGAGGAAAAATGACAAGCCCAATATATCCTATCACACCCCATTAAACACCAAGTTTAGAGGCAAACACGCCAGCCGAGGACCGCGTGAGAGTGTGTCTGAACGAGCGCAAACTGATCCTTACAGTGAATGTTGTTGTAGTGTGTGTACTTGCATGTGCATGCATGTGTGTGTGTGTTTAGTGTCACTATGAAAGGGGAGTCATCGAGTCAACAGAGTGGAAATTAACAATGACAAATCATCAATCTTCTCTCTGTCTGACCGTTGGTTCACACAAAAAACAACCAAGGAGTGTAATTGAACAGCCTCAAGAGACACAACAAACAAAACAATGTCTCACTCCAGCGAGCTGCAGTCATGTCTGAAATTCTATTCACATGCTATTATAGAATGAAAAAGGAGAAGTTACATTTTATTTACAATTTAGGTAGACATTTTATATTTTAGATTTGTTATTTCACATTAAGTCAGTGTGCTGTTCTTTCCGGCTGCGTGGTTTAGGGAATAAAAGGACTGTTGACTTCGGTGTTAAAATGATTACATGGTGCTTGTGCGGTAGTCTCCCCAGGAAGGTCAGAAGTAGCAGTCCTGAAACAGAAATCCCGCTATAAAAACTGTATAAAAATGTACAAAAGACAAACTAATAAAAGAGCACAGCCGCTTCTGTCGTTGAAAGGTTTTCTCTGTATGACCTTGTGCTTCTTTCCAAACTGTGCTTTTAGAATCTGCTTGTCCCTCGCACTCTCTGGGACACTACACTGCATACATTAATGGACTTGCAGTAATATTCTCCCTGCAGTGGCAGCCACATTTAAAGCAAGCTGTTAAATATCAACATCACATAATCTATGAAATGTCAGCGTTATACTTGTTGTGTATGTAGAATGATGTGCCTAGTCTATTAGGTTTTACACCATCATTTCAAATTATTGTATCAGTTAAGTTAATTGGCTCAGTGTGCCAGTACATACTGTGAAACCTATTTAAATTTCTGTAAAACTTCCTCATATCCCTGCAGTTCCTTACAGCGTAATAGCAGTAATCTGTAGACTGTGTTTAATGGGACAATAGACTATAAAACATAATTGTCAAATTACATGTAGGGAATATTCCTCTGATCTTGTGCATTTCTATCTGGCTTCGTGAACATGAAAGGCATAGAGGAGAGAGCTGAGACTGTCGGGGTGATCAAAAGTCCTGAAGAATCCTGAGCGGCCGCGAGCGGATATTTTTATGAGAGCACTAACAGAGAGAGAACTGATTATTCCAGTATGCAGCCATGTGAACTGGTAGATAATCAGTTAAAGAATCATAGCTTGTGTTTCTTGATAATTCCTGCTTTCTTGCTTTAAGAACACTAATAATAATATACACAAAGTATTAAAGTGAAGATACTAGATATGAATCATATGTTGTTGACTTCTTGAGCTCTACTGTCTCTAAAGTATTTTTAATGATGGACCAGACAGGTCAGTCTGCAAACTAAACAGGCCAATGAATGGACAATGTGAGGTGGAGGTCGTCTGTGCAAAGCAGCTGTGCAAATGAGAGGAAGAAGACAAAGCAAGAAAAGGAGTACAAAATGAGCACATGGCTACTGTGTGTCGCTATTTCAACAGTGACCAATTTATGGTTCATCTGCCAATCAGTCTCTGTTACTGTGGTGACAGTAGTCTTCTTGGTAACTGCAGTCAAGTCGGTGAAGAGGGGCGGGCGGTTAAACAGTGATTAAGGATGGCCATTTGGAAGGGCTGGGAGACAGGGAGACCTTGAGAAGTCAGCCATCCACGACAGTGTTTATGTAGTATTGACTGGCCCCCACATACTGTCTCATGAACACACAACATGAACACATGCAGAAAAACACAAAGTGAGTATAAACCCACTCAACTTTGACTACTGGCAAAGATAAATTGGCAACAAGAGGTGCTGCAACACTCTGAATTTAAGAGCTTTAATTTGCCCTAAATAAAACATGTTGATGAACCGTGCTCTCCTTGAGAAATAAAAATTATCATTTCTTGTGGCTGTGAAAGGATGCCCACCAATTGTTTTCTTTTCATTTCTCAACTCTCACAAAAAGAGAAAATTTCACCCGTTCCCTCACGTCTACCGGAGATTGAATGAGACTCTTCTATTAGTTTGAAAACACACAGTTACTGTATGAAAAATCTTGCCCAGTCTGATTTTAATACAAGGCACAATGGATGGAGATGGAAATTCAACAGCATTTATTAATTTATGCAGGCTTTTCCCCTTACAACTGCCATGCACATAACATAACACAAGCTAAGATTATCAGTCTCAGACGCACACACCTTGCTGTCAATCTCGCTGCTGCCCAGAGAGGTCTGGATGACGTAGAGCAGAGCATCTGTCAGGCCATCACACTCCCTCATCCTTCGTCTCGCCTCCTCACCTGCAGAGCTTACATTCCTGCAACACACACACAGAGAACACCGGTCAGAGTGTGCGTGTATGTGTCTGTGTTTGCTAAACAGAATGAGGAAAACAAATGGAGAAAGAAAGAGAGTTAGTGAGGAGGGAAGATAAGACAGGAAGACGGATGAAAGAAAAAGAGCAAGCTGGTAACGAGAGGAAAGACAGCGGCAGAGAGAGAGACAGAGAGAAAGAGAGAGAGTGAGAGACAGATACAAGGGAACCTGGCAGCTCTCCCTAAACTAAACAATTGAAAAGGGAACATTAAAATTCTGGATACATCTCAATCTATGCCCCGAAGGCTCGCTTCAATCTAAAGCACTTGACTTGAGTCCAAAAAAAAGAGAGGGGGGAAAAAGCTGCTTTAGTCAGACAGTCGGTGCCTGAACTTCAGAGCCAATACTCACACCAACGCTGCTTTGATAATCTGACAATATTGTTCCATTTATTATTAGCAGCTTTGCCAATATGATGCACAGAAATAATGAATTCAATTTGAATTAAACTGGAGGTACAGGTGGGTGGTGTTTGGGTTGGATTTGTTTGGGATTCAACATGGAGCTTCCTGAAATATAGAAACACTCAGTACCAGACAATGACTCATTTGCCTGTGTCAATAAAAATAAAAAATGAAACTGAGGTGTGTAGCATAAGCTAGACTGGATATCATATTTCCTTCGCAAATCCCTTTTGGAATTAGAACTTTCACTCTAATACATATGTTAATAAATGTAGGGACACTCATAATTAACTGCTATATATAAGGGCTGCACAATTAATCAAAAAATAATCGAAACTGCAGTATAGTCGAGAGCAATATCCAAATTGTGGACGCTACATTTTTAAGGTAAAATGTGTGACAAAATGGCATTACAACAAAGTACTGGAGTGCTGTAGAAATGCCCAGGCATACACATTTTGTTCTCCAGATGTGAGAAAAACATGTCAGTTTGGTACTGTCCACAACAAATGTGATGAAACATGAAAATGATGCAAAAATGATCATTCCCACTCATTATGTATCATATTGCAAACATAATATCTGTCAAAACTACTGCAATTTGATTCTTTTTGTGCAGCCCTGCTACATATAATGCACCCAAAATCAACGATAGAGCCATACCAAGCATAGTGTATTGTGTGTGTGTCTGTCTATGAGTAAAGAGACAAATCTATACACTTAGTCTTAAAGCCTCATTGTCACAACCACTCAATATATTTCCCCAGCATTGTCACAATCTGCAAATCAACTCCTGTCAATTTTCATCATGGTTGAAAATGTAAGGAAAAAGAAATGTCCTCTAGAATTGTTGTACAGTATTACACAACACTGTCACTATTAGTGTAGTGATAGTTGGAAATACATCGGTCTGGATAGGCAGGTACATCTCAGTGGATGATTGCTGTAGAAATTTGGAGGTTATTCACTACATTACATCCTCTGGTGGCTATGTTGGAAGGCTACAATTGTTGGCCAGCATGACTATTCTGAAAAATTTACAAATTAGCACTTAGTTAACACAATTACTGTCTGACTTTGTGTTTCGATAATGTCTGCTTGCTAGTTTATGAGATACTTTACCCAGTAGTTAAAAAACAAAAAAAAACTTGTAATGTAATTTGACAGAGACTTATATTATGTGGCTTGTATAGTAGCTATATTTCAGCGTTGATGTTATCAAACTAAAAAGCTGTTTTTTGTGGTTGAGTCCTGAAAAACTGACAATTACTGAAGTTTGCAAACATTTCAATGTCATCATAACATTCCATTTTGGTCCTACAATACGACTGTCTGAATAAACAGCCACGGCTTTTATGTTTGTTACATCTCTGTATTTATTGGTTGGCTGGCACAGTGAACTTTAATTGAGACCAATACAATAAATGAACCTCCATTATAAACTAAAGGTGATCGTGCCTTCGCCATGAGGGCCCCTCGACTTTGGAACGCCCTGCCTGAGGAGATAAGGCTTGCAGGATCGGTAAATTCTTCTTAAAACCCATTTTTATAGACTTGCCTTTATGTGATGTGGTCCTTTTATGTTTATTTTTTTACTCCAACCGTCTTTGAGTTCTGTTCTGTAAAATATGGGTGTCAACAACTGGCAAAGCAGAGCGCAAGAATGAAAAAGATTTAAACCCATTACAGAAGTTTGGTAACATGAGTTTAAACATCTTTCTTGAAAGGTGAAATATCTGTAATAGAGGTGTGAACGAGGAGACAATGTGATGGTATGAATGAATAAGTTCATCCATCACAGTGGCATAATAAAGAGATCACAGCTGTTTCACTAGTCTATGAGATGAGGTCAATCATTTATTGTACTGATGAGAATGAAGGAAAAGAGAGAGAGGGGGGAAGACACAAGAACTCAATTAAAACTTTGCGTTCACGGCTCTCCGCCTCCAAGAGAAGGTCAAGTCATTTTCACCCACTTTGAATGCTAATGGGCAAACAGGCCCACAATGGAAAACTTGCGTAGCAGAGACACAATTCTCTGTCAAGTCGATATAAAACAACGGAACAGTGAAAACACTTCACCTTGACTAATGTTTAAGCACCAAAGACAGGAGGTGGGTGAGTGAGAGAGGATGGATTATTTATTTGCTTTAACGCTCAGCCTTGAATACGCAGACTTTTACTGAGATTTCCATAAAGTTTCTGATGCCTTATCGTGGATGGAAGCGAAGGCACCTGGCTGTGCTACATAAATGTTCAACTACGAAAAACTTTCACAAAACATAGATGTTTACCTGCATAGATATACAATACTGAGTGTCGGCAAATGCTTTTTCTTCTGTTGTAGATGGACTGGATAATTATTTAAAGCCCTTAACTAAAAATGGAGGAAAAACTGTAAATATTTTCACCTGGCGTAATCATACAGACAGAGCCTAAAGTGTGACTTACTTCTTGGCTTTTCAGGTAATTCATAGTTATCACAGTATTTAATGCCCTTTTACTTCTGTTTCCAAACTTCACATAACCTCAATGACTAGCAGATTTCTGCTATGAACACACCGAATAGGGTGCTGTAGCGAACTAGACGGCTATGCTGAGTGGACAAATTACTTACGAGGCTCTTACTTGGGTGAAGTATTGTAAGTAATGCAGCATGAGTTATAACCAACAACATGGGCGGGTGTAGAGTTTATGCCAAAAAAGAATCATCTTTAATATAATGTTTGAATGGTGCAAATGGAGAAAGTCAGAGGCCGTTTCAAGTCTGGCTATATACAGGGCATTCAAAAATTTGAATTAAAAAAGATTGTGATTTGTAATTTTATCACGCTGTTGTCCAGTCCTCTTGAAAAGATTTTTTGAAAGTTATTACTGTCTAGATTTGCATAACCAGACAACGTCATGCAAGCTTCAATTTTTAGATTAACAGGAGTTTGCATCCACATGTCTCCTTTCGTGCCAAAATTGTATTCAAAACATGCTAAAAATAAAAGATAAGAACAGTTTCAGAAGTCCTACATCTCCATAACATCCATATGTTTTTCAGACAGAAAATTATAAATATAGACCCCTGACATCACTTCAACAGGTGCGTTAATCCAATCAGGTATAGGAACTTCCATTTTGTCAACTGATTTCCTGCATGGCCTTGCCAACTAACAATGAGAAAGGCCAGATTACAATGGAATCCATTAATGGCTGTGTCAGCTTTAGCTCCAAGAAATTTTAAACTATATAGGGTAATGGAGATGTCTATGCACTCTCAATATAATCAAGGTTCCTGTATTTCCACATCATTGCAGTATTACGCTATTACTTTTTAAATACCTAGACATGAAATGATTCTGATGTTGTACTATGTCATACCAATAACTACACTGACTGCCTGCTATGCACTGCTTAATAGCTTGTGTCCGTCTGGATACACAGCCCTAGAAAAGCCTGCACACAGCTGCCCCATGGATTCAAGATGAACACTGCCATGTGTGTGTTTTTATGTACATGCAAGATAGAATGTGAACGTGCTTGTGTCTGTTTCTCTGTGTGTGTTTGTGCTGTTAGTCTAGTGGTTCTGTAATGAAGCATGAGATATTGTGCCTTTCTGTAACACGTCTTTCCTTCTGTGCCAGTTAGTGACGAACACAGTGAGGCCAGGATTTCTTATGCAGAAAAAAGCCTGCTAACTTTTTTTTTCTGGGTGTTATGTGTCCTCAGGCTTTCTCACATCTTGCTGTGTTTCACCACAGATAATGCAAGCTTGTTTGTTTGAGTCCTCACTCTAACATAAGGGATTCATGGACCCTGGTAAAATAATCTGTGCGTATGGTAATTGGTCAGAGAGAGAGAGAGAGAGAGAGGGAGAACATATCAGACGGCATATTCCATAAGAAGATGAAGGATGAGTATGGGAGGTGACATTTTAAAGCAAGGTGTGTGTGCATATGAATTCTAACAACACTTAGCTCAAAGGAGGCATGTGAGGACCTTCATGCTGGTTTTCAATTACTTCCGTGTGTGTGTGTGTGTGTTTGTGAATGTCCTTAAATCTAACTGGTAAATCTCTACTATTTAACGAGTCCATTACAGGCTTACACCTCATCCTATCTGATGTCACTCCTCATTAATTTAGTCTAAGTCATTAGCCTGCATCGTTAAATAATTACCTACAGAGCAAAAAGACACACAACTTGATTAAACATCCCATTTAGAATTTAACATTGTTATTTTAGCTGCAGTTAAGTAACACTGAAGTGCCAGGGTGCCAGTGATAAAAATAAAGCCATTTTACAGCTTTATTTTGGTAAAAATAAAGTGTACTATTCCCAGTAATGGTTTAAATAAACAGTAATTTCTGTCTGCCTTAAGTATGATAAACATTTGGCTTAATCTTACTAGAAGTTTTGGGAGGACACATGGAGAGAGGTGTAGCAGTGTTGTGGCACGAGGCGTCTTTCAGATAAACACATTCAAAAAGAATTACAACATTTTCTGGAGTGCTGGTGGGTGAGCACCATTAAGTGTACATAAAGACACAAAAATGCCTTTCGATGGAAGAAATTACAATGAAAATAAAGGAATGAAGAAACTGAAAGCATTTGATTGAATTCAGTCAATTAAGATGAAAGGAATAAAAGATATAGCAGAGTTGAAAAACGTTTTTGTTAAGTTATGCCTTTTAGATCCCAGACAGCCTTGAAGACTACAGAATCTATGTTATATGAGTACACTTGAAAATATTTGGGACCATTTACAGTAGGTTATTACAGTAAAAGACTGTATGTCTTTCATTGGGTGAGCTGACCATAAGCAAGAGTCGAAGCTTTGATTCTGGCTTCTCTTTAAGCTACAAACTATCTGCTTTGATTGACGGATTTGTTCCATTGCACCAAAAACAAATATATCATCTGAATATGGCATTGCACGTTTGTATATGCATGTAGTCTCTTCTCACAGAGAATATGGCTTACGTGCATGTAGCATCGTAAACAACACGATTTGGTAGGCAAATTGTATTGAGTCAATAAACTCAGCTGTTTGAGATGAGAGTTCTTTACACATTTAACGATCTATACTGTCTATTATAGCAACCACACCATTACAAAACCACAGGGAGAATGATTGACAATAATTACGGGTGTAATGATAAAGCAAAAAGTATATACAATCAGGTTTAAAAACATCCTTTATATATCATATAATGAAATGGTTCACAACATATTCATATTTTTGGGAAAGGAGCACCCACACATAAAAAAAAAAGAAAAAGTTCACTAACAAGCATCCTTGGATCTGGAGGAGCTGAATTGGAAGTCATTAAAGGATAGAAAAGCTGAACTTGTTTTTCACCAATTACACTTTTTAAAAGATACTTCTAGTCAGGTTTTACATTTTTCATTTGACATTGATTTTCCTTCCCTTGGTGCAACAGGAAATTAGTTGACAGTCTCTGAGCAAATCACATGTTGGTCAGTTTGTCAGTTTTAGTCGTTTTAAAGATACATGCAACATGTACAGGAGAAGATGAGTGACTCTCCGACAGATGGCTCTCTAATGTTGCTCAAGGAACAAATGACTTCGTCTCAAACAGCTGGTGTGTGGTAGCTCTGCAAAAGTGTCTGACCGTGTGTGTACGTGTGCTAGTGTGTGTGAAGAGGGCACAGGCAGCAGAGGGTCATCACCAGATGGCACACACATGCATACAAACCAATTAATATCAATGAAATAAATATGGAAACAGACTCATTCATGACCACGCACTCCTTATTCTTGATTCATCTAACAAGTCACCCTACTGCTCTCCCACATCTGTGGGTGTCTGAATGGAAACAGAATTTAAGTGTTTATGAGTGTGTGATCCTGATAAGTATGGAAATACACACATGCACACATGCACGCACGCACCCATGCACGCACGCACACACAGAAACAGTGTGTACAGCGAGGAGACAGCAGGTTTTTTCTGGCTTGGCTGTAAACCAACAACCTGCAGGGAGGTAAACAGCCCCTGAATGGAGGATATGGAAACCCCTCCACAGGAGACCCTTTGTCTGGCCTAATAACACAGTATATGTGTGAGAGAGAGTGTGTGTGTGCGTGCCCACCAACATATTAGACAACATATGGGTCCATCGGCATTATTAACTTCTTGGCCCACATTTAATACATGCACACATGGGCACACAAACGTACATGAAAACACATACACGCGCATATTCACACACTAGCACACACCCAAAATCGAAAACACCTGATGCCTTGACACCAGTTCATTCCTATTATGATATGCAACTCCCACATGCCAGCTGTGATTTCTGAGATTGATTCACACACATACACCCATAAACAAGCTCACGTGTTGTACATACACCCTAAAACACACATGCGCTCATACACAAACAAATAGACATCGACAGGCAAGCGCACACAAAGGCTTGTACACACTCTCACGCATCACACATACACACAAGCACAGACAGTGAAGGGATAATGAGAGAGGTGAGAGGTCTGAAATTGAGCTGAGGTACACCGAGGCCTGAACATTGTGGCCTTGTGTCACTTTAACCCCCCAGAACAGATAGAGAGATAGAAAACAGCCCTGGAGAGCAACAAAAACACCTTCATTACTCTCTGTGTCTCAGCTCCCTTCTCCTGTTAGTCTCCCCTTCTCATTGTTCACCACTTCTACATTCTATCTGTTCTAATCTTTCCAACATTCAACCTTCATCTCCTTTACTCTCCTGTCCTCCTTCTCCTTTTCGGCTTTTACAATTTGATCTGTAACTTTGCGGTGTGGAGCAGTGTACTGACAGCATCATTCGTCTTCCCTTGCATCTCCAGAGGTACACACACATACGCACACACAAGCACACACACACGCATGCACACACACACACACACACACACACACACACACACACACACACACACACACACACGCACACACACTTAAGCCCTATAAACACCTTAGTGAGTCAGGAAATAATAAACTTGACACACAACTTGAAAGTCAACAGACTTCACTGGCAAAAAGTGATATCTTTATCTTAAAAGTTTAAGGCTAAACAGATTGCTCTGGGATAAACAACTAAAAGAAACACCACAAATATTCTGATTCCTATATTAAATTATCTCAATCAGCATGTACGCATAAATCATCCACCTGCTGCCTACTCGAACTAATTAGTTTCTCCGATTTTAGAGACCCACACCTGCATGGAAATTTCACTCCATCCTCACCAGTCCCTGTAGGCTATATTGCCTTTTAATCTATTTTGAACAGCGCCAGGTTTCCCAGTGCTGTCTGTAGTGTGCGTTGTATTGATGCATGGGTGCCTCCTTTAACAATTGACTTTAATGATAGGAGAGGCTGCTTGCAGTAATTTAAAAAATGTCATGTGTGTAGTAATGTCACTCGTGTCAAATATCGTGCAGCATTTAAGCAGCTTAATTAAAAACTGTAGTTATAAACTTGACAATTTTACATTCTGAAATATATTTTTGAGACAGCTCTGATGCGATAAGGATTGATCAGGGGACAGCTGCTTTACTTAGAAAGAAGAAGAAATGTAATTTATATTTTCCTCATAAATGGTATTCATGGCATTAATGTATTAATTCCCCCACCATAACCTATAAACTATTAAACATAATGTGATTTTTTATGACCTAGCCCACCTGATCTACAGTTTAGATAACAGATATAGCTGTGATCCACGCACCACTCTGGTTTGCAGTCATGTCATGCATGACTTTACTTTTTTACTTTCATCAGTTCCATCAAAAGAAAAACACACACCACAGTACGGAGGAGGTGAATTAAGTTTGTGATATGCAAGGAACTGAAAAGTGACATTTGGAGAAGTAAACAGCCAACTCTTTCCAGTCTGCCTCCATGGATTCCAAGAGGGATAACAAATGTGTTTTCTCTTTGGGTGAACTTACACTTTAGATTCACTGACATTTTCTGCTGCAATGATTTTAAAACAAGTAACACTTAACCACTGCCAAAATATGCCAAATAAAGCATTTACTGTGGATATTACTCAACCCTTTGACATGTGAAATATGTAGTCAAGAACCATTTCAGCTCATTTGGCTTTAAACAGCAAAAACATCCAAATAAAATGTGTAAAACCTGGTTCTTCATTGATGGAGTGATTCAATTTCAAATGTTTATTTTAACTTTAATGACTGAAACCACACATTAACAATAATCCAAGAATGAACATGAATTCCACATATTATCAGCAAAGATGTATTTGTGAAAAAGTCTGCCCACTATTCCTCATGCAGCAAGCTTACTTGTCGTTATGCCAAATCTTCACCTCTTCTGCAAATGTGAATAACTATATTTCATAGATATTACACAAAATACTTCATAATAATAACTACCTATATTCTGTACCCTTGCAAGCCCCTAGTTACTGTACATCCGTCATGTTTCTTCTTTATATAACATTGGCTCTCTATAAATAAAGATCCTTTGTTGATATTTTTTGTGATATTAGCCTTTTGGACTATCCTCAAAAAAAACGGAACAAGTTCAAAATGTTGTCATTCCCATCTTCACACAGGGGGGAAAAAATATAATGCAGCCCAAATGCAGACGCATAATGCAAAACAGCCTGGAAACCACCAGAGTTAAATCAGCACTGCCCTGCTCTGACTCGTCCCAGCAAAAGAATTGCATTAAAAGTTTTCACAAAGAAATATTTATTGCAAATGCAAAGCTATTAGTGGAATGAATTAGATCAGTACAGGTGTTTGTGAAACAGAGTTATTGTGTATTATCATTTTGTCCTGTACTACAGGCCCCTATGGCAGTTCCTGTGCTGTTCCATTAGAATGCTGACAACAAAAGGAAAGTTTATAACAAAGAAACTTTACTAGATTTTACCTTCCAAACACTTATTTATGCTACACTCTCCCTAACTGCATTCAAGTAATAAACCTGGCACTGCAAGCTGTAGTTAAAATTTAGATTACAACTCCAAGTGCTTTACTTTAGAATATAGCAGATCCTGAGGTGGAGTATCAAATTATTGCAACAATCAAACAGAAATGGACAAGAGCTATGGTGCTGTTATGTTTAAGCTATTTTTACATGTTGAAATGAATAACAATTGATACAGATAAAAGTGCCAGTGTTAGATCAGTGTCTTCCCACTGACTGGCAGAAGATTTACATTTGACTCATCAACCAGCGGTAAGACACGGTAAGTATTACTGAAAAACATTTACAACTATGCAAATATCCAACAGGTCAACACTCGCAAACAAACATCTTGGATATTTTGGATGACCGGTAATTATGCACGCTAGTTTTCATATTTAGTGTGATCACAAAAGGACTGGAGCAACTGGAGCCTTTGCTTTGGTATGTTGATTGCATACACACATGCATATGTACACAGTGTAGCACCTTACACACAAAATTATGTGAATACATACAAAAACCTGTTTGTAACATCTTCAAAATGGCTTTGAAATGCTTTGGAGAGACATTCAATAGCTGGAGATAACCATTCGAAACAGCTTGAGAGGAGCTCTGCAAAGCGAGTGGGGTGAGGTTTAATCCAGAGGCTGCTGGTGGTTGATTGACTATACAGCTCAAAGGGAGACGGCCGAGAGTACATGGAGTTTTTTTTTTTCTAAACCGTCTCAGCCCTCTGAGGAGTTGGTGTAAGAGTGTGTGTACATAGATGAACAAATGTTGTTTATGGGAACAAGGACCAGAGCTCCTTTTCAGGGCTAACTACCTACAGCACAGCCAGAATTACAACTCAAACCTATAGTAGTATCTTTCTGCAGGGGATATATACAGGGCTATACAGAGGTTAAATTTTAGCATCAAAACCCATTTTCAAGGTAGGACCAAAGTCAAACTACACAGTCAATTGCTGTGCTTTTGCTTTTCCGTGATTATTATCTGGAATAAACAAAAGATAACTTTAACAAACAATATGTCATTTCTGCCTTAACTGCTGAAGCTGCACAAGGCCGGCTAGCTTGGGTGCAAAGCCAGACCTTCTGGAGAAATGTATGCCCAGAGTCACATCGGATTCTGCTCAGATCCAGAGCTGTATACCAACAGAAGCAGAGCTCAGACATAACTTTTGGATTTACCTTCACTACAGTAACACAATATTTACACCCAAATTAGTGCATACATGCTGGTTTTTTTAAATGTGGGTAAACCTGTAGAAAATAGGTGGTAGACAAGTTTGCCTCACTGGTTTACTTCTGTTGTGACATGTTGAACATCACAAATGTGTTGTAAAGAGGGAATAATAAAAAGGATAAGGTCCTACGCACCTCATAAAACTGCATCCAGAAGGTTTTTTGACTTTTAAATAAAAAATCTTGATCGATAACTTTCTGAATTAGACACATCCTTTTTCCCGGAACTGATGATGGATGAAGCAAAGGAGGGACACATCACCCTTCCTTCTCATCTCTGTTGAGAGTTACAAGTCAAAGATCTGGCACTGACATACAGTCCAGTGACAATGTTACAGTGGTTTTTATATGTCCTTCACTACTTGGAGCTTTAACAACTAAGGGACACTTTCTTTATTAGCACAATGCACCCAAAAAATCTTTACACCTAAAGGACTCAAATGGATGAGGTGTTGCTATGGTTACAAGCGCAAGTTAGTGTGTGAGAGAAAGATTGAGTGAATAAGTGAGAGGGAAACAACCGCGCACAGACTATTGTTTATAGTTTGTGAATATATGCATCTATAATCACACAGCAGTGAAGATTCAGCGGAGACAAGATTCATTCTCACAATAAATTTGTCTCATTGCGGGAAATCTCAGCAGTTATTATATAAATGATGCTTTTGCGCACACACACAGCTCACATACACTCTGGAGCTTAATGTAACCATGGTGAATTATGCACACTACTACAACTTGATACTGCTTGATCTTCATACTGTTGCAGAGGGATAAAAAAGAAGGTGGAAACATACAGTATGTGTATAGGGCATGTTGTATTCTTTCAGATGAGAGTGGCATTAGGGAAGAGAGAGAGAGGAAGAAGAAGCATTGTCTGCTAAAGGAGTGTGCTGCGTATGTGTGTGTTCTCAAGTGTGTGTGGGTGCTGCTTTTACCTGAGGCAGCCTGTAGCATTGCGCAGCACCTGGGAGGTGTGAAGGTGGAGCTTGCGGTCATCATGGTGATTGGGGGAGGAATCCCAGTTAGAGTGGGGTATGATGACGCTATTGGTCAGAACGGCCAGAGCATCCTGGATGATTGGCATCTTCAGTGCATCACATGACGACAAGTTCCATAGCACGCCTGCACACACACAAACACAGAGAAAGAAAGTCATTTATTTTATAGTTATTAAGTCTTTTCTATAGTCATTTGTTTATTAAAACTTAAAGTACTGTAATTGATGGCAAACTGAATTTCAGTGTCTGCTGACTGTTATACGGAAAAATATTTTATCATCAAGATTTAAAGTATAAAATCAATCTTCGTGTGTTGTGACAAAGCTTTTATATGCAATGTAAAAAATATGTTAAAAATGTAAAACTCACAACAGACTCCAAAAATACCTTAATATTTAAGTATCTACTGAGGATATGCAGATGAGTTACATTGAAGACGATTTATCAGATCACACTGGAGCCACAACTAGCTTTGTACTACTTTTATTCAGTAGTACTCCTCAAGACCTGTTTACACACTTTAATGTGTAAAATTGGTGGAGTTACTCTTTAAGGTTAGATAAATACCTTTAGCTGAGCTTAGCTTAGCTTAATACTCCTGTTAAATCTGTGTTCTCAGAGTACAGCTAAGTGAGGACAGCACTCTTCACCACTTTGCCTTCCTACCTTTTCCTTCGCTCTGTCTACTTTCCAGATAACACTAATAAAAATGTAGAGTATTTTATGATAGTTTAAATGGCTCCATTAAGGTTTCAGAGATGTTGAAGAAAATACATTTGGTTGTATTTTGGTAGGTCAGTGCAATCAAACCTGTCCCTCTGATTGGTTAAAAACAACCCCAAACTTTTTTTTTTATTAACCTACTGCATAACAGTAGTGTGGGAAGAAAACGACTCCTCAATTTTATCACCTTTGAGAATGCCAGCCACTCTGGAATCCGAATCTACAATCTACCTTACACTTATGATATCCGAGGAAATTAATTAGTTTGTTAGTCCAGGCAGAGCGCCAACTGCCCAACCAGTGCATCATTTATCACACACTGTGCAGCGGAGAACACACACATGAATACACAAATAACACTCCAAGCATATGCATTGGTCTACAGCTGATGTACGTAACAGTACGCACACATACATGAGCTGGCAGAAAAACTTGGTAGTCTGCACAGTATGCACACAAGGATATTTCAATCACCTGTAAGGGCACACACATGCATGCTACTTAACATGTAATCACTTACTGTATGGGCGCACACACACACACACACACACACACACACGCACACACATTTTCCTTCCTCTTGTCAGATGGAATACCAGATGCCTCCCTGTAGACCAGCGACAGCACTACCCTTGTTGGTCAGCTGTGGCACACTTATGCACATGCAAACCACACACAACACCCCCCCCCACACACACACAAACACAGAGGCTGCATCAGCATTCTCGCACTCTAAATATGTTAATTAGTTCCTGCTGCCTGCGCTGGTCATCCCCACCGAGAAAGCAAGAGATCAAAAAAACACAAGTAACAAACAATAAGATAGAAATGTGTGAAACACAGGGTGACGGAGATGAAAGACACAGAAATAGAAAACTAATGAGAGGGGAAGTGAGCTGGAGAGGCTGAGTGATGGTTTAGGGAAACAGGAACAGATTGAGACAACAGAGAAGACATGCAACACGTTTTGAATCTGAAAAACTCTAAAAAAAAAAAACAAAAAAACAAAAAAAAACTGCCGTGTTGAAGGTCACCCTCTCTGATGTATTTGGTGCCAGCCTCCAGATGTTGCAGGTCCAAAATGACAGATGTCATTCATTTGCACGGTTAACACACAAATAAAATATGCGCACAACTCAAGACGCTCTGCAGGCGATGGACTGTGTTCATAGAGGCTGTCAGGCAGCTAAAAGATGTCCTGTTCACTCCACAATACAACATGCACAATACAAGTTTTGCTCATGTCTTGTTAGATGTGAGTGTAAATTAAACATAAGGGTGGAAAATACAGGCACACTAGTGATTGTGGATACTGTCTATCATCTGAAAACGTTTGATCAAGACACCAAAGCTTCAGGAAGGATGCTAAACTTTGACCTCTGCCTGTGGAAAAGGGCTAATAAAAAGAGACGCTTTACACAAAAACATAAAAATATGCTTAATATAATTCTACAGAAGTTGCTCAACTTGTTTTAGGCATGAATGAGAAGTGCAAGAAAAGGGATTCTACTAAAATAATGAGATAGAATGAGACAGAGGAACAGACAAGGATAGGCTATGTCACCAATGACTGATATATATTAAGCCTCACTTCAATGAAACACTGCACACAAACTGCCGTGAAGGCACCGGGTGTTGACTAACAGCCAGTTTTGTGTCGCCAACAGCAACGCCAGTCCTGATGCCTTACAGCATGCTGCACTAGTGTCAGTCATATTGACAATCTGCAAGTGACAGACAAAAGAATGGGAGGAAAATCAGGCCAAGAAAACGACAAGGAAGAAGAAAAACAACAAAGAGGGAATAACACTGAAGAATAGCAGATGTTACGACGAGAAAAACAAAATGGTTACAACAATGATGGGAAATCATTGGAAATCAAAATCATCAACTGACAACAGAAAAAAACAGCAATGTTAAGGAGCAGAAGGTTAACCCCTAATTAAAGTTGTTATTCTCAAATACAATTTAAGTAGCTCTTATGTGGAAAGTAAACATGTAAAAAAATGAAGCCAAAGGGAAAGAAAAATAATGGGAGATGAACAGAGAAAGAGAAATAGATCCAAATGTAGGATAAAAAACAACTCAAAGCAAGTATAATACAAGTGCAAAGACAAAGAGCGAGAAAATGTGAGAAAAAGTTGAAAAAGGAAAAAAAGGCGACATAGAAAGTGAACAAGGACAACAATGTGTATATGAGTGCGGATGAGAGCTAGCGCTTGAGAGGACAAGAAGAGGAGGGTGATAATAAGGCGATGACCTTGTATGTTGTTTGGCAGCAATCAAGTGCTCACACTCAGGCTGTATGTGTGAGTGTGTGTGTGTGAGTGTGTGAGTGTGTGTGCATGTGTGTGTGTGCGTGGGAGCGTAGCAACATTTGCCTTCACTTTCGCTAATCAGCCTCTTGTTTCACATCTCGAGTCTCTCTCTTTCCTCTCAATACTTCTCTTCTCGTGGGCTCTTTTCAAACCAAGGTAAAAGCTTAAACACACACACACACACACACACACACACACTCTCAGCAAGGATGAAGACACGTATAGAGAAAAACGCTTCACTTATAAACCTCAGTGCTTTCAAACATCTCCTACTGTCTCTCTCTGTTTCTCTCTGTCTATTTCTCAAGTGGCGAGTGTTTTCGGTGTGTGATTGCAATCACGTTACAACAGCGCTGTCTCCGATGAGCCCACGAGGACCTGTCGGCTTGCTTACAAAAAATGGCATCCTGGCTGCCTTTCTTTGGCTTCTCAGGCCAATAAACCTGCATACACACAAATAAAAATGCATGCACACACACAAAACAGACTATGGGTGTGAGAGGATGGGGTTATGATGTTAATTTTTTGCAGACAGAGACAAAGATTGAGCAGAAGGAAGGAGAAACACAAAGAGATAGACTCCTCAGTGTTTTCTGGGGCAAGGACATTGTGTCTGCCAATGTCTAACATGGGCCAAATTCAAGGTTGACACACACACACACACACACACACACACACACCTGCCTGCTCTAGAAACATAGATCTGTAACGCTTCGCTAAGCCCAGTGTCCTTATGGGTATAAAGTCAGGTGACCAACAGACAATGACATCATATTGGAGCCTTTGTGTGTGTGGCTGTGTGAGTATGTGTCTGACTTTTCTTCATTTCTCTCTCTCTGTCTTTATCTCGTTCTCTCCCTCCTCCGACTCGTTCCCCTAAGACGCTTGACGGACAGTTTCCTAGGAGCCGGGTGGTTTGGGGAAATGGGGAGATGATTGCATGAATTCATGAATAAATGAGAGTATGACTTGTAAGGGGAGAGTGAGGCCTGTTAGGCCTCAAGTGGCAATGTTTTATTAAACAGCCTTCATCTGTGCGACTCGATGTGAATTAGTTAGCCGCGGGTCAGAACCTGGTGATGAGTAAAGCAAAAGATGACAAATTACACATCTAATGTGTCTACAAAAACTGCCAAAGAATAATCAAAAAAGAAACACTGATATTGGATAATGTCAAAGGTGGCAGCAGGTTAACAATTGCTGACATGACCCCCAGGTCATACAACTTCTCAGCCTGCAGTAGGTTTGGGGAAAACATCTGTCAGCTCTTGATAAAGTCCTGTTTTGTGGATACACTGTCAGTGCCTGTGCCTCCCGCAGTGAAGTGAAGATGCAAAAGAAATTTCTGCACGACACTAACAATTTTATGGCAACGTAGCAGCAGCAAAAAATCATCCTGGTGAAGGCATTCTGTTTTCCCACAGGAATCATCATAATGACTTCGATGGAGCTCTGTCCACAAGCATTTTTGAAAGAAGGTTACAAGCTTTGACTTAAATCAAAGTGGCTTTGGCGAGTACTGTAACAGTAGTGGGGACATGGAGATTTGGACATCTACACGGAGCAGTCATTCACGCCTTGAAGGAACAGAAACCATGGTGAAGACTTTTACAGTAAACGATGGCAGTGGTATATTTTGATTGTGTTGGTTTGTTGCTTACATCATCAGCTTTCGTGCGAAACTGGTCAAAGATATTCTTGGTAGCAGGTTAGCAGTTGACTTCCCTTTGAAATCCCTTTTAAGACATTAGCAAAATGTGTACATGTCTTCAGTTTTCAAGAATTAAAGACAACTACAACTTAAGTGTTACGTTTGCACAAATTCCCACATTTTGAACACGTGGTTTTCCTCTGCAGTGATTTCTGAACTCAACAACCATTTCAGCAGGAAGCAGCAGCTGCAGCAGGGTCACGCCATGGTCCACTGCCTCAAGGTGAGCCCACCAGAGGGAACAGCATCTCCGATTGACACCCAAAGCCTCTGCATCGACCAGACTTTTACTGACAAGCCCGGAAGCCTCGACTTCGCCCTATCTACCTCACGCTGAGACCCAGGAAGCCAATAAAAGCTTGTCTAAATTTAAACTTCAGAACCGACAGGGAGATAGGGTAAATTGTTGAGGGAAAATTTTTGCAGTCACCAAAAAAAAGACGTATGGCTTGTCTCATTTCCCCAGACCTAAACAGACTCTTTAATCACAGAGAATAGGGATGTGCTCAGACAAAGCTGACAACGCAGAGGCAGTAATGAGGAGGCTGATTGGTTATGACTTCAGCACAGCCACTTTTTTGAGTCCAGCAGTTGAGGATTGTGTCTATTGATGTAATTTAAGTATGCACCACTGCCCCTGATGAACCTCTGGTGGTCACCAAGTGCCAGTTGCTTGCTTTCAAATCATTTAGCTACCAATTAGTAATGAAGGTCAAGCTTTGGGAGGATTGTAATTTGGCACAGCAAAAGATCCAATGCCTTCTCTCTACATATCAGTGCAGAGGAGCTAGCAAGGGTTTGTTTTTTATGATACTAATTAACAGTTTTGTTATGGTATTTACAGCACTGGCCTCGGGAAGGACGAGGGAGGAGTTTTGACACATTCGGCTGATATGGTAGTTGCCGATCTCAACTATACACCACAGCATTTAGAGGTTCAGTCCAACAGCACTTTAACTATAGGTGTCAGAGGAGGGGAGAATCTATTTTCATAATTTTCTCAAGGCCAAATATTCTTTCCTTAATTTTTCCAGCCAGCATAATAATCTTAACCATCTTTCAAATACTTGGAAGTTATTCCCTCTCCCCCCGTACTCCTTGAAGATTTTTTCATAGCCTGGTGTTCATAGAATCATGGTCACGATAGTTAATACCCATTATTGGACAATAACCATCAACATCAGCTAGCTGTGATCAGCTGTATTGAGAGTTTTTAAGTTTATATATTCAGTATAGCAACTGGTTCTCCATGCCATTACAATGAAAATTATCTGAGCAAACAAAAGAAGTAATTTTAAACATTGTTATCTTTAATTGTAACAAAAAACACTTAAAGCATAGACCTAATTGAATTACTGACTAATTACACAACAGTTTCAAGTGGTGAATTACAGCTCCAGCAGGGGGTTCCGCAGGGTAAATGAGGATAGACTTCAAAATATGGCTGTAGTGGCATTAAAGCAGTTGAAATGTGGAGTCGTATGCTAAGTACCAGAGCAAACAGACAACAGGGTAAAGTCATGCATGACACTGATTCACTCAGCCAGCAGCAGTGAGAGCCAGATGGAGGAGGGCAAAGGCAGGAAGGTTCAGGGGAAGGGAAGACAGAATTACACATTGTGTGTGTATGTTTTTGCAAGATGACTATTTATAAAAGCTCAAATATGACGCAGTATGACTTGCGGTGCATTTAATTCATTTGTTAATCTGTTTATGGACCCCACATGAATTCAAACTTCAACTCCAAAATGTGTTTTTATTCTAAGTCTCTGCAGCACTGTGGTTGCGTTCTTGGATGTGCTGGAATGTCCCTATAGGCAAAGTCTAGTGACTGTCATCACTGACATGTAAGTAAATGTGCTTTCTGAGAATTCTGATTCACATCTCCTTGCCTATTTTTAATAAAATCAAAATGTATTTCACAGAGCAGCAGGATTTTGTACATAGAATAGGATGGGAATGATTAGGTAGAAACCATTCTCCCCCCCTTCTTATTGCGTTCTCTTCCTATATTCTTCTTTTTTTCCCCATTTAGTCCTCTTTCCTACTTATCGTTGTTCTCTCATTTATAGTTCATTTTATCTTCTCTTCCTCACTGCCTTTCCTCGAACTGTATTTCACCATCTTCAATGTCAATAGCTGCTCTGAGTGAAATAAGTAACAGCTTGCTTCGTTTTCCATCAACCTGTACAGTACTTCTCTAATTGTCCTTCCCTTTCAAGATGTTTTTCTTGCCACCATCCAACCCGTGACAGCGATGCCGTTGAAAGGCTTGGGAAAATATAACACTTCATTCTCTCCTTCCTTCTTGGGCTGTTATCAGTATGCGAGGGCTCTGTGAAGGGAGACACAAACCTCCTCACTGGCTTCCTGGCTGTCATTGTTGTGTGTTTTCCCCAGAGGGCAAGTGACCTATGGGGATGCATCTCGGGACGGATGTGTGAGCGTGCATGTGCATGCATGCGCCTGAAGATGAGCTTCGTTCCCAGCAATGGAACAGTGGGGTCAGGGGTCAAATTGAACATGAGGGGGGCACACTGACTTTATATCAATATTCGGTGCATGCATGTGTTTCTGGGTGTCTGTTTGAGTCTGTGTGTGTGTATGAGTGAATGAGTGTGATTGCACATTATCTTTGGGAATGTCTGATCCTCTTGTTTGAGCATGAACATGTCTTTCTTATCTCATGGCTAACCTGGTACACCAAAGTGGGATTTTGTCTGATGAAGAGCAAGAAAAATACTTGTGATACAAGTACAGATACACATACTGAAGCACATAGAAGGCCAGCATGCATATGGATAAAGTAGAGAGGGAAAAGTATGAAGAGGGACTGACGGCAGAATGGTAAAAGAAACGTGAAGAAAAGAAGCAAGGACGGGCTCTCTTGTGTTTCTGACATGAAATGCCAGGAAGAACTGTTAATTACACTCTGCGAGGCTGCTATCATTCAGATCCCTACCTAACACAGGTCAAAGGTCACCCAATTTATGGCTGGTAATTTTTACTTTTATTTTGGCGTAAAGAAAAAATTGGTTAAAAAATGAAGCAATTGCTGCAATAGGGCAAGAACAGTAATGAAGTCAAAAATCAACGATGGGGTCAATGGTTGAGTAAAATTAAAAAAACAGTGACCGGCTTACTTGTAACGGAGGTCTATGTTATTGATTGGCAGTCTAACAAGGAATCTGCAGCACTCTTATGATAACAATAAAAATCGATAAACTCATGTGTTTTGACTCAGGAGAGTCTTCATCAGGGTAAAGAATTAGGTTGCAAAGAAAACAAGTGCTCTGTATATGACTCATCTGTGCTTCATCAAAATACAAGTGCTAGAATATACTATCTCAGAGTAGTATAAGGAAATAAGGAACATTTTCCCACTGGTTAATTTTACTTTTGACAACACCAGTGTTAGCAACGATACTGGACATTTTATGTCAGTAATTAATGCTTTATATCTGTCACTGCTAATGCAAACCGAACATTTCCTACTGCTGTAGCTTCAAAAGCAAAAGCAATTAAAAGGTGAAACATGAGTTGACTTAGCCAACCTCTCAGTGAACAAACTGTTTTTCCCTCAGTGACATTAGGATACTGTTTAGTTTTGGAAATATTCTCCTTTTGCTCTGCAATTCTGACAACAAATCTTCCTTCATCATCTTGTCAGCCACCTCCCCTCACTCTTGTCATGTGAAGAGTGAAATCTGACTGCTGCTATTCTGCTGCTGCTGTACAGACTAGACACTTTCAGTCTATGATTCTAGCGTCCCTCTTCTGATTAGTATTGATTAAAAAAGCAAAACAACAATGGTGACAGTGGGCTGATTATGGTGTAACACCAGTACCAGTAGCAAAGACTATGGTGGCGAGCCCAATAAATATTACAGATTTTTTACTCACACACACACACACACACACACACACACACACACACACACACACACACACACACACACACACACAAAGAGACACACATAGCAGTTCATCATTATTACCTGTCCTGAGGCTGTAGAGCCAGTGTCATGCTGGAAAAAACTGTGGCCGCACATTTATATTACATACATGCTTGAGGTGGAGTATGTGCATGAGTGTGAGCGTCTGTGTGTCTGTGTCTTAAGCGGGGAGGGACACAGTGCATGTGTTTGTGTTTGCTGCAGCACTAAAAAGCCTCTAGAAGAATATTAAACAAACTATTTCAAGAGAAATGGAGATCAAATTATATCAGCTCATGTAATGTCTGTGAGCTAAGGTGGGTGTTTAAATTTAATCCATAGATCTTTTGCCTACACAGATATTTGTATGCATCTCCACAATATGTACTGTACATCTGAGTGCATATGTATGTGCATTTCTAAGTTGTGTGTGTGGCTGCTGTATTCGTGCGTCTCCAGTTCACTGGCTAACTTTTACTGCTCATGCCCTGAAGGTATAAACAGGATTGACAAGTGATTACACCACACTTGCTGGACTTGACTTGAATGTTAGGTGGACACTTTTTGTGTTGGTATGCATGCACCCACGCAGAAAATATAGAAATAAAGTTTAGCAGCATTACAATTTAACCATTTGAAAAAAGAATGTTAAGCGGACACGAAGCGAAACACTTCTTTAGAGACATGATGTTTTAAAAAAAAAAACTGCTGGCTGCCTCGCTGCTTCTTCTGCATTCTTATTCTTCTACTGGCACGTTGAGGAGAACTCTGATTGAATATCAAATATTAGAGACATGCGAAGGCGCTCAAGATGTGCAGCCTTGGTTTCTGCAGAGTGAATAGTAACTTTGTCTGAAGAACATCTTTTCACTGAAAGTTAAATGTATAAATTTTCTAAGAAGTTAAATTACTAAGCTAAAACTACAAACACTGTCAAGGCCGGTTTGGACTAGAATACACTGCGGCTATGCATCTGTTAAAGTGTGTGTTTATTTCTTTATATGTATGCACGCCTCGTGTAACGTTTTGCATTTTTTTTTATTTCATATGTATGTATAAAATGTATATGTATATATATATATATATATATATATATGTATATATATATATATATATCAGTGGCGGCTGCTGGTCTTTCAAGGAGGGGAAGCTCATTTTTCCGGCCTACATCATAAATGTGTTTGTCTATTTATTATATATTATTATTATTCAGGACACCTGAAAAGACCTGTTACTTTTCCCCACCTTTTGCACTAAATCAATCTTAGGAGCTGACCTGCCCTGCTGTTTAACTCTAACAACATTCATATTATCTGCCATGATGTGCAGCTTGCTAATGCTAGCAGCTGGAGCTGCTGCGCCAGGCTACTGTGAAGTGTGACCGCCTGTGAGTGTGAGTGATCGTGACAAAGTCGCTGGGGATCGGTAAAGTCTCCAGATCAGTTCAGAACAACGGAATGAACAACTTGGAAAATGCTCCGGTGGATGTTTATTCTTCAAGATCGCTGATTCGCTCATTTAGCTGTCAATCAAAAAAGGATTCTGCCTCAGACAGCTCATCCAATCATCATGCAGAAGCTGAGCGTCCGGGCCAGCCCACTGCCCCATAGACCCCCAGAGACGCTGAGCGTCCGATGGGCGGGACAAAGCCCAGCATTTATCCAATGACCGTCTGGTTTCGCTGCAGTGGAACAACCCGCTCTACGCTTCCCCACTGAAGTCAGTAGAAGCTGAGCGTCCGACTGTGGAAAGCGCTGTGGCGCTGCGGGGATGAATGAGAAGGAAGTTGCGCCGGTTACCTGTGATAAGTAGCTGATTCTGAACAAAAGATGAAGGCTTTCTAGCGCGTATTTAGTCAATGAAATGTACACACAGCAGTACATATTTCACCACTTTTTTTTTTTTTTTTGGGTGACATTTTAGGGGAAGCTGAGCTTCCCTTGCAGTCTGAGAGCAATCGCCACTGATATATATATATATATATATATATATATATATATATATATATATATATATATATATATATATATATATATATATATATATTGCTTTGTTTGAAACAAGTTTGAATTGTATCGGTTGGTTTTGCAGAATTACATCAAATTACCCAGACTTAGTGTAGGTGTGATCCTCACATCTCCACGTATCAAATTCTATCCACAGACACACACACACACACTATTATAACCTCTCCTGAGGCCATAGAAGCAGAGCCATACAAGAAAATAACTGCAGCTACAGGGAGGTGAGGTGTGGGTTTGTCACAGATAGTGTACCTGTAACCAGCTCTCTGATTTCCACATCTCCAGTCTTCCTAAGCAGCCGGACCAAGGCAGGAATACCCCCGCAGTTCTTCAGAGCCACTTTGTTCTCATCGTTGGCCTTGCCGTACACCAGGTTCCTCAGGGCGCCACAGGCGCTGCGGTGAACCTCGCTCATCCTGTGGTCCAGTAGGTCGACCAGTAGCTGGATGCCTCCCTGTCTACGAATCTGAGGATCAAGGAAAGCGTATCAATGAAAAATGCATTTGTGCTTCTACTTAAAGTGAATACAACACACACAAAGATTAAAAATCTTCATGGACCCACATAGATGCAAGTTCTCTAATATTCTAATATGCTTGAATTAAAATGATCATCCACCTCAAGAAAATGTTGGTGACGCCCCTTAGTTTATTTGTCTATGCAGGTAGTTACTTTGCTTGTATAGTGTTTGTGTGTGTGTGTGTGGGGGCTTTCAGATAAATAACCTGATGTGTACTTATTAAACATACTATAATATAATCCCATTATTACATGTCTGTTTCTCCCTGCATTTTTAATACACACTTGGTCTGTTCCTGTATGTATGTCTCTCTGTCGTTGTGTGTCAATCCTCCCTTCGTTTGGCTTTTTTCTGTTGTCTGTTTCATATTTCCATACACGACCATGCACATTACCACGGAACAATCCTTTACTACTGGCACTTTTGGCTATTGGAATCCAAAAAGGAAAAGAGGTGGGAGGCATAGCTGCTTCTCAAAATAGACAACTGGTTCAATTGCTTTACATAACATCACTGGACTTTGCACCAGGAATAATGTTGCCCCTGTGTGTGATTTATTTATGATGGAAACAGATAGTATAAAATCTAAACTTAAAATTATGAGAAATTACATCAGAAACCTGCATTTGTGTTCCCTACACTACAAACATCTTATAAGACTAAGTTTTCAGCATGCAGGTAACTTTTTTTGTATAATTTATTTATTATTTAGTATTCATAGTTATAAATAAGGATCAAGAAACATTCAACTTAAACATGTATAAACTTTAAAATATACTGAACATCTAAATTATATAAATATAAATATACATAGAAATTGTGAATTAAAAAAAATTGCTTGAGATTTGTCACATTGCCTATAACTCATATATTTCAACAAAACACAACTTTTACACCCCTGGTATACACCATTTAATCCTCTATTAAACTCCAGAACATTACATTTCACTATGAAAAGTTAACATATAATCCGGGATAATGATAAAGGGGTTTTTTGTAAAAGGTTTCCCTTAGTATAGGAAGGAAACCGAGAAGTCTGGTTATAGACTTTTGAAAGGGCATCGACACCTCAGATTTTGTGAGCGAAACAAAACAGCTATTCAGTGTGATTAACAGGCTAAAAACTTTTTTTATTTTATTTTTTTACTGTTCATTCAACAAAACTATTCAGTATGAAGGTAACCACCTCCTCTCCTTTTAGTGTATGTCTATTAGGCCTGCACGATTAATCGTATTTTCATCATCATCGCGATGTGAACGTGCGCGATAAACCCATCGCAAAAGCTGGTCTGAAGTGCGATAAGTTTTGTTTACATCCGCCATGCTTTCACACTCAGCGTGCTGACATTTGGCCAATCAGATGCGGCCCTTGACACATGGGCAATGCATGCACACCGTTTAGCCAATCAGATGACGCCCAGCTCTGCTCACGTTCCTGCGTGAGAATTAGTAGCCAGTAGCCACAGTAAACAGGATGTAGGAGGCAGGACAGCAGAGCGGTGAAAATGCCGACGAAACGCTTGTGGCAAAAAGAAATAGCAGCTCCGCGGTTTGGAGATACTTTCAAGCCAGAAGACAATTTACAGTCTCAGGTACTGTGCAGGACCTGCAGAACAGTTGTAGCAACGTCCAGAGGTAACACCACCAACCTACATCACCACCTGCAGCACCACCATAAAGAGCTGCACGAGCAATTTAAGGCCAGTCAGTCTAGAGCGCAGGCGTCGAGCAGCAGTCAAGTAGCGCGACCATCACTGCAGCAACAGTAACATGTGTAAATTAATGTTAGAAGGGTTTTGTTCAATAAAAGCAGGCTCAAAAATATTTTTTTCCGTTATTTTATTTAATTGTCATCAGCTATTAAGTGTTTAAGAGTACCTCAAAGCAGGGAATCTATTAATGCAGAAAAATCTGAAAGACACAGGAACTGTATGCAAACTTAAATATTTTCTTATTTATCGCAAGTCATATCGTCATCGCAATATTGAAGGGTGTCATCGCACATCGCACATTTTGCTCATATCGTGCAGGCCTAATGTCTATCACTGTATTTTCTAGGCCTGCACGATATGAGCAAAATGTGTGATGTGCGATGACACCCTTCAATATTGCGATGACGATATGACTTGCGATAAATAAGAAATTAAGTTTGCATACAGGACTGTGTCTTTCAGATTTTTCTGCATTAATAAATTCCCTGCTTTGAGGTACTCTTAAACACTTAATAGCTGATGACAGCTAAATTTTTGAGCATGCTTTTATTGAACAAAACCCTTATAACATTAATTTACACATGTTACTGTTGCTGCAGTGATGGTCGCATTACTTGACTGCTGCTTGACGTTTGCGCTCTACACTGACTGGCCTTAAATTGACTGCGGTCAAGCCAGTCGTGGTTCGCGTTTGCTTGGTCAAATCAGCCGCACATTTTGTTCTAGTGCGCAAATCTTCTAACATTTACGGTATTCGTGATGAAACCGCTCTGAAGAGCTGCTGGTAGTGACTGTGGGGCAGACTGCAGTCTCTCAGTCAGACCCATGAAACATACGATACTTTTACAGTAATTATTCCCGGTAGTGAGCTGAAGGTATCACGATGGTATCCTTCTGGATTTCAAAGTAAAGGAGGATGTGAGAATTTTTTTAGTAGCTTTGGATTCATACACTGTTGAACTAAGTACTTCCTAGACTACTTGCATGTATAATATGAAGTACTGTACTCTTACTGTGTACTTTTCGAGTAATACTTTGTCAAAATCCCTAACAGAGAAAAAGAATAAGGATATTTCGCCCAAATTTGATGTGCAATAAAAAACTTATTTTCCATAAGTAGTCCAAGATTCATGTACTGCTGAACTAAGTACTTCCTAGACTACTTGCATGCATAATAAGAAGTACTCTTACTGTGTACTTTTTGAGTAATCCTTTGTCAAAATCATGACCAGATCACAAGAATAAGGATATTTCGCCCAACTTTGAGGTGGAATAAAAAACTTGTTTTCCATAAATAGTCCAACATATATATACTACTGAACTAAGTACTTCCTACTCTACTTGCATGCATAATATGAAGTACTCTTACTGTGTACTTTTAGAGTAATCCTTTGTCATCGTTTTTGCGATCGGTTTATCGCGCATGTTCACATCGCGATGACGATGAAAATACGATTAATCGTGCAGGCCCAGTATTTTCTATGTAAATACACACGGAGATATACAAAGAGATAAACAAACCAATCAGTGTAGATTTATGACTATATGCTGATTCTGTGAGAAGACAAAGTAGTCAGGACCGTTAACGCAGTCGGGACAGCAATGAGGGCAGTGTGGTGTTACACATAATGCCTTCCCCCTATGGTGTTACGCAAAATGCTTTCCCCCCATGGCGCAACACATTGCCTTCTCCCCATGCTGGTGATGTTTAAACCCTCCCACACTGCATCTTCACTGCAGGGATCTTCATCAGCCTTAGGGGGCCAAAGAGCTTAAAGCATCCTGTGTTTAGTCCATTCGACAGGGGTGTAGTATTAATCACCAGAAACAGGCTGCTGTGATCACCAGGAGACTAGTTGCAACATGGATAAAGCAACTAGTGTGTGTGTGTGTGTGTGTGTGAAAGAGCGAGACAGCGTTCCTGTCTTTCACGCTTCCACTTGTTTTTAATCTCTGAAGTACTGCAACAGGCAAAGTTACTCAGCCAGATAACTGAAGAAAAAAAAATCTTTCACAGTTAACTGTGTAATCAGGCTTCTTGAAACCCTCTTTTATTTTTCTGCATTCTATCCCCTAAACCTGGGACATTAAGTACTGGCACTAATTCGTACTGTCTGTTTCATCATGAAGCACCAGATGGGTGGAGTTTACCATACAGACAAAATGACAGGAACAGTAAAGTGCAGTAAACAGACTTCCGAGCCTTTTCCTGTGATTATGTCTGGCACTCACTGTTTAGTCTCCAGTGGAAACCTCACACATCTGGCTAAGAAAGGAACCATAAGTGTCTACAAGTGCAGTTTTAGTCATATTTCTTCATTGTGAAAACATAAAAATGATCAATGTGGGTGGGGAGAGGAGATGAGGGTGAAAGGAGTGAAAGGAGGAGAAGAAAGCACAAGAAAGTGATGGAGGGCAGAGAGAGGATGGAGGTGTTTGATGACACAGCAGGAGTTTATCGAGCAAAATGACTTTGCTTATCTATTCAATTAAAGCGGATTAAGGGGTGCATTGAATGGTAAACTAACCTTGCTCCATTAGCCACACAATTTCCTTAACCTGATTTGCTGTCCCTCCTATCACCTATGGTCCTCTCCTCCTGCCTCTGCTCCCCTTCCCCGCTCCCGTACTGATCTCTGCTCCTCTCCCATCTCCTCTTTATGCTTGTGTCACAGTTAATCTGTTATTCCATAAAAGCCATAGAGCTATTACTTCGTATTGCCTCTGAGCTACCTACAAGGCTTGCCAATACCTCTGCACTGCCTCGTTTCCTCTATTCCATGTAAAGAAGATTAGAAGCGCAGATTGATTTGTCTTTGTCTCCTGCTGTTCCGCGGCGGCCACGGCTATTGGTAACCCATAGCGACAGCATTGCCGTGGTAACAGTTAGCAGTGGTGACAGCTGCAATTGTGGGAATCAGAGGTGCTGCCGGCGTTAAAGCTGGCAGTGGGATACACTGGTGACACATACCTGGGACGGTGGCATGTGAAGCCTAACAAGTGTGTTTGAGTCACTTGCCACATACGGAATGTCGACACTAATCAGCGGCACACTGAAGACGGTTTACTGCTTGCATGTGAGTGAAGAGACAGAGGCAGGATGTGTCACAGCGTCCGACCTTTAATGCATGTACACACTCTGGCAGGCATACACACATACAAGGGCTTTTGTTTTTTTTACCTGACATTTAGCCTAGGGCTAACTGCATTTCAGAGCCTTTCAACCTTCGGCTAATTGAGTTCTTGGCCCTAGGCTAAAAGTCCCCTCTGGAGCATTCTGAACTGGGCCAAAAATGGCATTAACTTATGGGTACCTAATATAGTTCTGAGGCAGGGGAACAGCTAATTTTGCAGCAGTATCAACAGCAAGATTTCCAACTTTGAAAATCCACCTTATTAAATGGACTAGAGGCTCTACCCAGCTGTTTGAAGAGAATTCAACAGAGAAAACACAAACCACCCCTGTTTACAGGAGGAGAATGAGAGCGCGCTTAATAATCCCAACTTGTGAGTGTGTATGTGCTGTTTAGTGGCTGTTCCCCTGTAGTTTGCTACCAACACATTGTTCACATTGGCTGCATTAATTTTCTTTCCGCTTCTGAAGGGGAGCATACCAGACAATGCTTGAGAACCAGTGTACTAACATATGACCACTGACACAGATATAGACCCATTTCAAAGGCTATCGCTACACTAATATATAAAAAAACAAAGCAAAACATCAGTGATGGAAGAGGTTTTTCTCCTCCTGAAATGTGCCTGTATATGTCAAAAAACAAAAAAACAGTTCAAGTATTTAGAGTTAAATAAATCATTGATTGAATACTCAGCATATTTATGCCAGCAGTGAAAAAGTTACTGCTTCAAAACTCACACAAATCTTATACAGTGATTAGAGTGGAAAATTGTACATACAGTTTGCATTGTGTATTTGCTATGGAGTATTCGCTGTGTTTTTCTCCTTTTTCATGCTGATGCCTGTTTAACAGATAATCACAGCTTGCAGTTGTTACGGTTCACGGTCTAGAAATGTAAAACCAGATTATTTACCATTTTGACTTTACCTCCTTGGTTGTCTCCAACAACAAACAGTAAAACTGTGAGAAACAGCAGGGGGAAAGAAAGTGTTGGATGCTAAGTATCTAACTTTCTGCCAAGAGAACACCAGTAGATAAATAGATATTTGTACCATATTCCTCTGCGCGTCCATTTTATCCCAGATCCTTACATTATTTGATTATTAACATTGTCATTATAATTCATAGCATCTGTGTGTGTATGCATGTACAGTATGTACATTCATATTGAGGTATTTACATATTTAACTTACTTTCATGTTTTTCATGATTAGAGTAATCGTCTACCCAGTTGAATTGAAACTACAGTATGCCATAATTCTAACTGCAGCCAAATTTAATCCAGTCTCCAGTATCCAGGTGATCCCTCTATTTATAATAAGCATTTCAATCAAGCAAGTCTGCTGTAAAAAAAAGAAAAAGAAAACGTAAAGTGTCATAAAAAAGGTGGGCGGAGGAGAAATCAAAGTAATCAATATCAAAATAAAGTGGGAGAGGCGTGAGCTAAACAAAATGGATATGTGTAAGAGAGGACGGGGGGGAGAGAGGGAGAGGGGGAGGAATGACACAGAGTCAGGGGGCACGTTCCTCTCCCTTCAACCGGTCCGTTGGATAAATGGATATCGACAAGGCTGCTACCCAAAATGAATTACTGATGTGACTGAACTTTAGTCTGACACAGTGTGTGTTGGTGTGCCTAAAGGGGATGCATGAGTTGACATGTCAGTGGGCTTGTACTGTGTGTGTGTGTGTGTGCGTGCCCCTGCGTGTGTGTGTGTCTGTGTGTGTGTGTGTGTGCAAAGTACGAGTAACTGTTTGCACATGTGTGCGTGTTTATGTGTGTGTCTGTGGGTGTGGTATGTGAGTATATGTCTAGAGCAGCAATAAATGATGCTGAAGATGAATTTGCCAAGCTGCCTCTGTGGTCAACTGTAATCTGAGCTGAGGCCAGACCTCCATCTGCCCTGACACACACACACACACACACACACACACACACACACACACACACACACACACACACTACATTTTCTTACAATTTATTCCTGGAGACAAGAGCCGTGGCCTTCAACAGGGGGTCCGCGAGCCCCAGGGCCCCACAGAGTTACTGCTGAGCGGCCACCACATTACTGTTACTAAAATACTATCTGCAAAGCTTAATAAAAAAAAAAAAAAATCAATTTACAAAACACGGATGAAAGTCTACCCATGATTCCTCATGCAATCATGTGAGTAAGCTAACCTAACTGTATGTTAAATCACTGTGTACCACCTATCCATACTAGTCAGCTAACCACGTACACATTGAAACACATTGGCCAGTTTTCCGTGTTATTATCCAAAGTGTAAAGACATTCTTTTGACTTTGACATACCCTCCACCTATGAAACCACTGGAGAAATTGCAGAGGGTGGGGCTAACTTACCTTAGTCATACTGCAAGAGCTGCTACTTTGTCATACACGACACAATACGCCACCCTACATGTGAGCCCATTTTAGTATGCAATGGAATTTATACAATACATATCGTTGGGGTTCCCTGCTCTGTCTCTCTATCAGCTAAGGGGTCCTTGGACAGAAAAACATTGAAGACCCCTGCCATAGACTTAATCTATTTATGTACATTATGGGGACTTGGGACACGCACACACATTTCCATTCGGTCTCTCTGTTTCTGTTCACCTGATTGTTCACTGCCATATGTAAAAAGACATGACATAAATGCATGTGTGCACATGGCCTTGAATTCACATATTCTCACACACAGACACACCCCATTTAAAAAACACACATGTACTCTAACATACCCAAATGCAACAGCTAAAGCAAACACATACACACGTTTATTGTCCAGAGACAAATTGCTGCTTAATCATCTCTCTCCATACTTCCCAAAACCCCCAGACTGCATTCTTGTCACCTGATAACAAGATAACAGAAAGTAATATTCCCTTATTTTCTCCTTCACTCCATTTCTCTCTCTATTCCTCTGTTGTTTCTCTCTCTCTCTCATCTGTCTCTGTTTGTGTCTCTCCCCCTCTCTTTGGCCCTGCAGAGTATCACTTTAGCGACGAATAGCAGCCATGTTGTCGCTGAATTTAGCTGCTCAGTGTGTCCCCTGCCATCTGTGTCTGTCTGGCTGACTGAAAATAAGAGACTTCTTTAGATCAGTGCTTACAACAAATAGGTGCCATCTAAAATCATAATGTGTGTTTGGTGAGATGGCCCATCTCAAATAAAATTGGAAATCTGCTTTTATTCCACAATAAGAATAAAAAATATTAAAAAGTTTTTGTTTCATTAAAAAAAAGAAAGAATTGTCAATATTTTAGATTGGCTTTTATTGGTATGTTACTGTCATTTAAAAAAAGCAACAAGTTTCTTTTATTGAATAACTAAGATGGCTAGTAAGCATTTAGTTGAGTCTAAAATCACAGGAAATGACAGCTTATTGCTTGACGATATGAAAAATCTTGAAATGAATATCAAATATCACAAAACAAAATAACCATTATTTGATTTGTGTTTATGGTAATTATTTTGTAAGAGTAGTTGTGGCATCTCTGGTTTTCTCGACAAGCATTGATGAATAAATAATGAATATAAATTAAGGGTGTCACGATTTTCGATTTTTAATCGGAATTGAACCGAAATTAAGTCACAATCTCGAATTTCGAATTAAAAAAAAGAATCGTCGATGCTGCCTCGCCCCCACGTCACGTCCGGTCGGCTTGTCAGACGGAAAAAACACATGTGTTGAAGTGCTGCGAGTCAACCTCCTCTAACTTAGCTACTAGCTAAGCCAGCAGCTGTTAGCTACAGCCAGTCAAACGACAGCATGGTGTTACACCATTCCTGTTCGGCTCCCGGACCGTGGTCGGGAAGCACAGGGGAGATGATTTCCTCCAGGGCCGAAGTTTCTGTTTCCCTTCGGGGTGAACCTCCTTTCACGTGTTAAGCTGGTCGGGAAATAAGACCAGGGAGCTTTGCTGTATCTGGAGGAGCCGTCACCTTTATTCACAGCCAAACTGCAGCCTATATTGTACACTTTATTGCTGTCGCTACTACTGCGACTCCTTTCTCTCTCATTCGTTCACTGCCCGCACGTACACACGCTCCCTCACTCTCGCTCGCCCACTCACACCTTACGCACCTTACGCACACACACCTCATGCGCCGCCCTATTCCTGAAGGGGGCTACGCCACTCTTACAACAATTATCTTTGTGGTATATTTTCAACTGTACGGAAATAGTTTATTAAGACACTAAATTGTTCAGAGAAGACTATGGACATGGCTGTTTGATTTTTTTGTTTGTTTTGTTGTGAACTTGTCATCTTCTGTGAAGAAGACTGCAGTTACAAAAGAGAAACTACATGGCAGGTTAATTTGTTTAAGTTTCCAATTGACTTAAGATATAAGTTATTGTTACATTATGTTATTAATAAATGTTTCAAATTTGACAAGTATTGTGGTTCATTGTGAACAAAGGTCAGATATTATATTGCATAAAGTCTAGTCTAAAATGGCATAGCAACCTGTGCTTTAAAAAAATACATGTAAAAATCGAGAATCGAAATCGAACCGTGAGCTTAGAATCGAAAATGTAATCGAATCGAGGATTTGGAGAATCGTGACACCCCTAATATAAATACATGTGAATAACCATCAAAAGCTGTGTTTTCCTCTGTGTTCAAGGGGCATCTACACAAGCCAGATATTTCCTGAACAATCCAAGACACAGCTGTGAAAAAACAAGGAGGAGCAGGGGCACTGCTGGGCACAACCACAGCATGTCATCCATAAAAGGGAAAAAACATTCCCAGGCACAGAGGAGCTCATTGTCCTTTTAGAAAACATCCTATGGTCTGCCAAATTTTAGCCATCAGGTTATGTGCCAATGAAATGCATATTCAACTACTGCTGTCGAAGGTTATTCCAGGAAACTAAGCACTACTTTTCTAATGTGTGATATGTGAACATTAAAAATCACTAGGCTGTGTGACATTGCTTTAACTGACACAGACAATGTGTCACACATTTAATACTGTGTTTAGAATGTTCTAAAAATCAAGAGAATAGACAGTATAGGGAAAAGTAGAAGTTAAAAATAAACAGCAACAGGAAGCGCAACATGCAGCAAAATCCCGGAATTTGTCCTTGGTGAAATTATTGCTCTGTTCTGCAGTCAAAAGTAACAAATTAATTTGATTTCCCTTACAAAAATAACCACAATTAAACTAGCTTTATGCCCATCCCTGATCCTGTTCTTCACACTTCCCTATCAACTTACTGAAATGATGCTAACTGATGCCAAGAAAAGTTAAACATAGCCTCCTGACAGAACTATCAGTGGAGTCAATAGCTAGATACTGTGAATTTGCCAGAATATCCATGTTAAATAAAATTGGATGCACATTTTATGTGAAGTAAACAATCAAAACCACATTGATTAAAAAAAGAAAATCAATTAAAAGAAGGAATTTGTTGTTTTTGTAATCTTGGTAGTCAAAATCAATGGAAGAATTGTTACTGAATTGTCACACAACCCCGTCAAGTGAAGTCCGACTTGTCCATAGAAATTACAGCCAACAAGCAGCTCACAGAAGAGAAGAAAAAAGTAAGCTTGTAAATAGAAGATGAATGTGAGCGGGGTTAATCTAATAAAAATCTAATAATCTAATTTTGGGCTTCTTCTGTGCCTCAGAATTAATATATAATTTATGGGCTGGTGGTAGCAACGAGAGTAAAAGAAGTTACTCTGTTACTCTTCAACTCTAAAACTAGGTGAAGACAAAATAATAAAGCTGTGTCACAGCCTTGAAGATCAACCACACTTTCAACCAGACTTTAAGATCACATTAAGCATGTACGTTGAGGGAACATCAATAGATAAGATAGATAGATAAAACCAACTACCATTCACAGAATCTCTTATGAAGGCCATGAAATGATTATTTTCTTATGAAACTTTCTTTTGAATTTCCTTTGCTTGAAATTTAATGAATACTGCCAGATATAAAGAAGATCTGAGAAAAAGACGTCAGTGAGAGTCAGGATGTTCCATGTGACATGTGACTGCACTACAGCACATACACGCATGTGTGTTTCTGCCTCTTAGGGTGATAAAAGGTAATAGGATAAAAGGTCCTGCTGAGTTTTAAAACACCCCAGTAATAAAATGAAAGAACCTGAAGAATGTACTGTATCTTCACTCTCAAGAGTGACCAGAACAAAGTAAATGCTAAACTTAAGAAATGCACTATTATAGTGGAGTAAATAAAAAGAAGCACCGTTGGTAACAGTTAGGGGTTGGTTGCTTTGCTCCATGGGCAACACGGCTTTAAAATAAACTGAAATTCATTATTCCCATCACAGTATTAAGGCACATCAAAACCAGGAGTTATATTGCTTCAGTCTAACAAAGGGATCTTTAACTAAGCTAATATCCTGTATCTCTCTCACACCAGGTTCAGACAACACAGTATTTTTGTCTGTTAAGATGCTCACTGTGTCAGAATAGGTGATTATGGTGTCATGAATTCTTGCTGTGTTTTGGCTGAGAGACATGACAGATTAGACTTTGCTCCAGGATCAATCATTGCTTGCAGACTTTCAAACAAGCATGAATGTCACTGGGAGGCGGTGCTAGGGGCCGACTTCGGTGAACAACATTGTTAAAAAAACAATGGGGATCAAAGCCGAGAAAATAAAGAAAAAAACAAGACAGTTCCATCTCCCGGCACTAATAGCATCATCCTCTTTTGCTTTGCCACATTTTGAGACGGCACAAAACAGCTTTTTGTGTTCCTATTGGTCAACACTTGAAACACATTGTACATTTTTTTATTTTTTGTAGATATAGATGGGCTACAATGGCCATCCACTATGACACACGACATGAGATGAAACAATAGACTGTCTCACCCGATGCACATTGTCATTCTTGGCCTGACCCTAACTCTGACACCCTATGTCAGCTGTGATCATCAAGTTTATTTTTCTTTAAAAACTATTTAAAGGCGCACGGTTAAGGGCACCTTTCTATGAGTGTCTCGTTGCTTCAAAATGCATGTGCTGCATATTGTTAGTGTGTGCACATGTGGCAGCAATAGGCATTTGATTTGGAATCCCATCCTCCTTGTTCGCAAAATGACCTAAATGATTCCCTTTGTTTATCTGAAATCCCTCCTCTGCATCCCCAACTATCTGAGAGAGTGCAGGGTCGGAGCGGTTGTTAAGTTGAATATGTAAGTCTAGTCTGCCTGACTAACTGATCCGTTATCCAGCTGAGGTTTGTGCAAGTTAGAATGTGGCCCTGACCATGTGTCTGAAACATCAGTAGCTTGTGCTCTGTACTGATAAAAGCCATGGTGCTGTCCTTGGTGCTGAAGTAGCAGATCAATATGTAATTGCGCCCATTTCTGTTTCTGATCTAAAATATGTTGTGAAGTATATTCTATAAATACTCAATTATGTACTTCATTGTAGCCTATACCTGCACTGTAAGATGATCATACAGACACAATGCTGCCTGTAGAATACCTCTATGATCATTCAGTAGCATCCGTGCTGCTGCATGTACACCTACAGAAAAAGCCACCTCTGTAACTAAGTGTTTTACAGGTGACCTGTCACCAGAGATAGTTTTTACTATCGATGTTTGGTGTAACCTGGGAGTGGATGTGACCGAGGAAATTAACCTGCACTGACCACAGGACACTCTCTGTCATGTCTGTCACATAAATTAAAGTGGCCCTGCTTGTTGTGTATCGTGTGAGAAAACCCTACCTGAATAAACTCAGTCCAGGGGATAAAATGTGTATTTACTCATCACTTTAATACACAGTAACACAACGATAAATGTAGGAGGGAGAGAAGGAAGATAATTGGATACAATGGAATTGCAGAATTAGAAATGTCATAGTGAAAGTGTCCTAAAATGATGTCCTTTTCAAGTTATAAATTAGTGTGTGTACACGTGTGAGTTAGTGGTGTTCGGGCAGACACAGACTGTATGGCAGTGTGTGCATGTCAATATATGTATGCATTCTTTTTTATTTTACCGGATGCAGAGCGTCAATTTTGGCCGGTTGACACAGTCCAGATTTAATTTTTGTAAATAGTGATTGACAGCGCATTGGTTCATGAGCATAGACAAACAGACTGATGAAGCAGGCTAAAGCATCCACTGTCAATACATTGGTGTTATTTTCTCTATTGTTGGACACCTCCATTCAGGCAATCATTACACCCATTACAAAAGACATGAGCACTTAGGTTTCTTTCAGAGCTGTGTGGCTGACGGAGTGGGAGGGGAATGAAGTGCGATGTTTTTGTATGTAAGTGTGATTGCATTTTTGTGTCTGTGTATGTGTGTGTCTTTGTTTGTGTGGGCGGGTAAGTGGGTCAGTGTGAATAAAAATTAGCAGTGTCTCTATGTTTACATTGTTTAATTGCCTGCATTTGCAGATAGGTAATATTATTTTTTTCTGGGTGTTTTTTCAGTTTGCTTGTGTTTCTTTGTAATTGTATGTGACTGAGCATTTTAGCAATGTGGTATCACTTTTCAATAAGGTTAGAGTAGCAGCTATTGACTGACTCTACTGAAATTAATTTCTGAAAGGGGAAAAAAAAAAGTCAATGCCCTCACCAGCATGTACTAGTAAATTGATTCTGAGAGGAGGAGGGACGTGTGTGTGTGTATGTGTGTGTGTGTGTGTGTGTGTGTGTGTGTGTGTGTGTGTGTGTGTGTTGAGGGCACTTGAAGAAAGAGAAAAAGAAAAGACTTTGTGTATCTGTGGGTTTGGATGGAGTGCATCTGCATGTGCCATTGCTTTAGAGCATTGGTAGCCTTATTAAAGTCTTTATTAGAGAGTTCCAAAGGGACTTCCCTCCAAAATTGCTTTTGAGAGACAAACCCCTGTCTTTGGGACTAATTTAACTTTGCTGGCGCTATAGTTGCAACTCAATAGAAGGCAGAACAAGATTGCAGCGATCTTTATCATGCAGAACATCAGTGTGGAATGGGTTAGTTAATGCACTATTTCATTAAAGTGACAGCAGGAAAATGCAAAACAGCTGAAGCTGCATTAAACTCTCACTATCTGTATGCCTGACTTAGTGCCGAGTAAAACTCAAAAAATTGAAATTACTTTTATAAATGTGCTGCTGAATGACATTTTAATGAATGTAATAACACAACATAATAATGCAATCAGTGAAACAACCTACTAAATCAATGGTTTACTATAATGTTACGCCTCTCACCTTGTATTTTAATGACCCCCCCCACCGTTTAAATTGCAGCTATCTCTAGGAAAACATGTGTATTGTCTGTGGTATGCGGGAGGTATGCACATTTTCACTGCACATTCCTGTGCGTACACAATAATTGTACATTTAGAGCCAAATCTTCATCAAATACTCACACAACACTGAAAAACACACACACACACACACACACAAAGATACAAACCTCAGCTTTGATCTTGTTGTCTCCGAAGCAGAGATGTTGTAGGTAGGCAGCAGCATTGGACTGCACTGATGGGAACTGGTGCTGTAACATCTGGATCACCTCTGGCAGCTCCGGATCTCTCCACCCGAACTCTCTGCAGAGACACAGACAGAAAGAGACACTTTGATTCCTGCAGCACTTGAACAAAGCATCTGGCTGGAACACAGGAAGATTACCTGAAAGTAGTCCAATAAAATCAGAGAGTCTCTTCCCAACATACCCAGAGCTACACGTATTCACACTTTCACTTACATTATTTCATAGTACACACCGAGTAAGAGGGACAGATAAAAAGAGAGCCTATGAATAACTAATTTAAATGTCAAAAATCCATTTTGTTTTGTTTTCATATGGGAAAGAGCTTAACAAGTTAAGCAAAACAGTGGGACAGAAGCAATGCAAATCATACACTGAATGCCCAATTTTCCAAAACATTGTCATCTCCACTCATCCAAGGTACGGGAAATGACAGCATGTTAGATTGAGGCCAGCAGGTTAAGCAGGCATCCAGGAACACTTTTGCAAATGAATGTGAAAGAATCTGGCTTAAACTGTGTCACTAAGGGTTAGGTTTTCATTGAAGAACAACACAATGTTTCTTTGAGTCTCTTTCAATTCCCTATAGCTGGATGATTCAACATATTGTGCGCTTATAAAAGCTTTACCATTGTGTTTGAAAACGGTTGCCACAATGTCAGATAAACAGGACAGTGTCTCTTACAAAGCTCAAACACATCACAGCACTGTCTGCTACTCTGACTGACATGTGGTTTCATGTGAAATACACAGTGTAAAGCAAGAAAAAAAACTATTGAGAGGAATGTTTAGAAGCAAGTGGTTGGCAAAAATGAGACTCCTAGAGATTACCATGTCAAGGTGAGGGCCATCTGAATTGTTATGATGTGGTGAGACAATGCAAGTGATAAGAGTTGCCCAACAAAGCTTTACTATAGCCTGCATGCTGCATGCAGTCTGAGTGGTGTGAGTTATGTTCGATACTTTCTACCATTAGGAGTTTACACTCCTATGAGCACACTGGACAAAGTGAAATAAATGTTTTGTCCCTTGGTAATACCTAGGAAATGGTCTCCTTTATTGTATTATCCCCTGCTGATAATTGTTTTGCCACAGTCCTCCAAATGAGAAAATTATGAGTGTACAGGAAAGTGTGGGCGATGTCTCCACAATCTACTGTAATACTTTCTCCAGCTACCACTCTGTAAACTGCTTCTCTGTTTCTTCCTCGCTCTCTTTCTTTCTCACACTGCTTTCAAAAAACTGTCAACTCTCAATAAGATCTGAAGAAAACCTATGTTGAAATTTTGCGGCTCCCATCGATTGTGGTGTTTGAGGATTGATTTTGTTGTTTCTGCCTTCATGCTCACTGTTCTGTGCCAAAATGCATCTCACTGTAATCCCCATCAAGCTATCGTGAAAAACGCTGATTTATTTTGCCTGCTAGCTCAGTCTCCCCACACATGAAAATGTGGTAAATATGGGACAATTGACCTGCCTGGAGTGTTAAAATTGATGGGGTGGAGGATTGTGCGTGTGTGTCTGAAGTTTTCGCAGCAGAAAATGAAGCCTCAACACCGCGCTCTCATCTCTGCTGGATCAGGCGAATGCGCTCTATGAAACATCTGTGAAAAGCAGAGCGTTCACGGGGAGTAAACATGGCTCTCAAAGATAAAGCAAGCTCCAGTGTGGACGGCTCTTTATCTGCCGAATGATAAGTGTTCATTCAGCCATAAAGCGGGACTGAAGGAGGGAGGTAGAGGAGAGATAGAGAGAGGGAGGAAGAGGGAGGGATTCCCAAGGCATTTAGGGGATTTAGGAGGAGAGACCCTCAAACAACACTCCTTAAATCACACAGCCAGATACCATCAGGGCAGTTTGTTTGTTTATGTGTGTGTGTGTGTGTGTGTGTGGCAAGATTAAGATAGGATCATGATGTGTGTTTACGTGGACACAATTGCCTCAGTGCCTGTTTGTCCCTGTGTGTGTTTGTGTCTGTCAGTGTGTGCATGTGCACGTATTTGCAAGTGTTTTCATGTTAATCTGCGTCTGTAATTCAGTGTATGTATCTATCTGATGATGTGGTAATGTGCATGACCGTCTATGTGTGTGTTTGAGTGCGTGAGTGTGTGCGTGCGTGTGTGTGTGTGTGTGTGTGTGTGTGTGTGTCAGCCATCGCCTGCAGCCTCCCAGCTCTGTCAGTGTAGTTAATAGAAAGCAGAGTGATCTGCTGATAAGATAAGCATCATGGCTCGCCATTAATTAAAAAGCCCTGGTAAGGAGAGAGATAGAGTGAGACACAGAGGGAGAATGAGAATGAGGAAGGAGAGTTTTGGGGAAAAAAACAGAGCAATTGAAGGCAACTTGAGGTACAACGGGCAAGGGAAAGCTGGTAGGAGGCAGAAAAATTAAAAAAGGGTTTGGGAAAGAGGAAAACAACCTTAGATGAGATGCCAGTCATGTCAACACAGGTGCTAATGAGAACTCCAGCCCTTGTAGACGCACCGCTAGGCGACAAGCCAATGACGTGAAACAGCGGGATGCGCACAGAAAGAGATGCAGCCCGCGAAAAAGGAGAAGTGATCAAAGAGGCAGTGCCAACAAAACTGCAGGGTTCACACTAAATATCCACACAGCTTTTGAGGAATCTGCGACACAATATGCTGCCGTTTATGCGCCATATTCTTTATGATACTTAATTATCTTATGTCTCACCGTGTGGTTATAAATACCCCACAGAACAATTTGTTGACTTGCCTTTTTCAAACCTGAGCTGCATGATCCTGATATGACACCACGGTAGGCATGAGAATAAATTAGGTGCCACCGCTGCCGCACAGAGCTCTGTGTTCCTGGTTAGATGGGTTACTTTGGCATTTCTTGAGGCATGCGGAGGCGTGATGCAGCGAAATACTTTCGGTGAAAACACTAGGTAAGGCAGAAACGCAGTCTGACATACTGAGAATAAAGGCAGGTGGCATGGGGGTTGGTGCAGGAGGGAGGGTGAAGGCAGAGACAGACTGATATAACTGGGACAGGAGAAAAGACCGCTGTGTGATGCTAGGGCTTTGATGCAGGCTCACACGCACGCACAGGAGGGAGGTGAAATGTGATGGAAGGGTACAACATATGAAAATGCAAAGATTATCAAAGGATTTCTTTCTTTTCATAAAATCTCCTCTCATATCCCCCTCTTTTCATGCCCGGGTCTCATGGGGACAGAAATCCCACCGTGACTCATTTACAGTACAGACAAATTAATATACAATATCCCGGCTGATTGGGTATACACAGAAACAAACACAATAATGATGGTGTTCAACAATGTTGATTTTCACACAGAATTGTCGATAGAGAGGCAAAATCAGGCCCCTTCCAAAATTTAAGGATTTACTATCTTAACGACAATCTGTGACTTTCTTGACTTGCAAAATGATCCTTTCAATTGACAAATACATGTGTAATTCATGGCAAAATTCCAACAGGATCAAAAATCTTTCTCTCGCTATTGATCACTGTACACATTCTTCAGAAATAAGGTCCCATGGGGCACAGAAGGGGCCAGACTTTGCCTCTCTATTGTTGCTGAAATAATTCCAGTCTACTCTGCGGAGGATCGCTGAAGGTGGAGGGAGAGACATGAGTGACAGCAATACATCTTTTCCCTGTTGCATCATTCATTGTCATGTTCCCTGTATCCCTGAACTCAAACGGATAAGGTGGCAGAGCCAAAGTGTAGAGGGATGAATTATGTAATGGAGAATGTGATAAATAATGACAAAGATAAAAAATGAGTGCCACTGAGTTATGGAATGTAGTGTCTCGTGTTCATGAAACGTCAAACTGCACAGAAAGGCAGTTGAGTGGAATAGCCTTGGATGTAGTCACTATGAATTATACATTTATACCTGTCGCTGGACATACAATACATATTCATATTTGAAGTCAGGATTAATACAGATTTAGGTTTTTCGTTTCGTTATTCTTGATGAAAAATCCATCCTATTGAGGTTCCCCTTCAGCAACAGCTTCAGAAGTAAAGTAATTATGTTGCTGACCCTGAATGGGTCACAAAAATCTTTATTCAAATTCCTTAATATTCTAATTATATCAGACCCATTTTTTAATACTATTCATGGTCTAACACTAACCCTTTTTTGTTGATAAATAGTCAATCCCATTATCCTGGTGTGTGCAGGACTATTGATCGATTTGCTCTTCTGTGGTTCACCCTGCACAAGCTGGCACCCAGGAGAGACGCACACCTGTGCATAGGGTATCTTTGATTTTCAGCCAATCAATGTTTATGCAATCTTTAACTTCTTCTGAGCTTACTTGTTTTATGATTTTTGCATGCCCCCCACACAAAGGATCAACAGGAGACATGATATGGAAGACAAAAGCAAGTTCATACACATATTTAATGGACAGTAATGCTCATTGTGTCAGGCGACATCGTAGACTGTATTCTGTAATCTTTTTTATTCAAACAACACGGTGAGATGTTTGATGCTCTTTATCTGTTGTCTGCAATATTGAAATGCATTTGCCGTGACACAAATTATCACAGGTGTAGTAAAATAAACCATGTGTGAAAACGTAGGTGGCTTCAATGGGACCCATAAGATATCAAATAATGTCAATTTAATTAAAAAAAACATTTGCACAAAGATACTTAACACACTGCAGTGTTATATTTATCTGACCTTACTCTCCATCTTTACAATCTCGTGTGGTGCACGATTGTACACACATCTTTGAAAACTCAATGGTACATGATTTGGGTCTCGTGTCTCAGGCCACATCCATCAGCAGGGCCCACAATGCATCTGGAGTGACAGTTCCACACAGGAAGCCTGTCCCGCTGGCCTTAATCTGATTGGACAAGGCCTGTCATGTCTGTTAACTGATTGGAGGGTCAGGGATGGACAGACTGGCAGTGTGCATACCAAAGCAGATGCTAATTAGGACTTGAACATCAATCTTCATCACTGCGTTGGGATGAAGGGGACGCAGAGAGAGAATGAAAGAAAGAGAGAGAGAGAGGGGGGAGGGAGACAGAATAGGGAGAAAGAATCAGAAAAACAGCAGAAAGAGAGAAAATGCAATTTAGGTAATTTACTGCCTTGGTGATCAAATATCTTATAACGAATGAGCTGAACAAGAGCTTGACTTTGACAGAGGAGGAAATGGCACACGTTTCAAATATTGGCTATGAAATCATTCTAGCAGTCTAGACTCACCTTTTTCCTCTTCCTCTCTTTATCTCTTACTATTTGCATCTCTTCTATTAAAAAGATTCATACCTTCTCATTCTCATTGACAGCTCCTTTCATATTTTTGCCAATGTATGTCAATTATCTAAAGAAATGGGAAGATGTGTAAATTACTCTGCATTAATGTGTAAGAGTGGTACAGATGTGAGTGAACTGAACTTCTTTATACAGCACATCCAACCTGTGCTGCTGTTTTAACACCTGAGTTCATAGGCGCATCTGTTCACATATGTGTATCCACGTGTGTGTGTGCAAATGCTCCTGTATGCGTGCTCAGGTAAAGTGTATTAGTGGAGGTAAAGTCGATAGGAAGAAGAGACCTCAGCAATTGCACCAATAAACAGCAGTCAGAATAAGATGCAGGTGAAGATGCACAAACATTGACTCAAAGTGCAGTCCAGGGTCTCTTTAATTAAAAGAAGAACTTAATTAAGATGCTATCCAGGAAAATATCCAACTCTGTAGCTGTGCCCCTCTGACAAATGCTTGAAAGTTAGGTTTAAGTTTCTCTTATGATACTGCTGATCAACACAACATCATTGTAGATACTACCTCTAATTTGTCTGCAATATCGACTGAGTACAATATCAGATTTCGTCTGTCATCTTGGCTCTCATACTCTTAACAAAGTTAACTGCTTTGTACATGCTCTGGTCTCCTGCTAAAATGTCTCTGTGAGAAGCTCTGTAGCAACTGGAAGAGTCAAACACAAATCCCAGCAACAGTAAAGAGGATCAATGAAAGGTACGGGAAGAGAGAGGGTGATACTGGTAATAGCTTGGGCAAATGGATAGATAGAGCTGGAGGGATGGAGCCTGGAATGACACCCATCCAGAAATAAACACTGGACAAAATAAATCTGTGGTGAGTCATCTGCGTTGACAACATCTCATCTTCTGTCACTTTCCTCCTCCTCCTCACCTACTGCTCCCCACTTATTAATGGGCAAATGGAAATGACTCTGATAATCACAGATCACCTCTCTCCATGAAAATAGAGAGGTGAGCTGGAAGTATTAATTTCCACACCGAAGGTAAATCGTAAGGCAAAGACAGAGAAGAAAAGTAAAGAGGGAAAGAAGAAGAGAGGCCATGAGTATGCACAAATGATGAATGGAATGGACAGAGGAAGAGAAGTCTCTTCATCTCTTCAGTCTGAGAGGCCACATGTGGCTGCTTCTTCTTCTTCTTTACCCCCTTTTGTCTTCACATACTATGAACCCTGCTTTTCACTCTCTCTCTCTCTCTCTCTCTCTCTCTCTCTCTCTCTCTCTCTCTCTCTGCCCCTCTCGCTTTCTTAAGATGATTGTGGAGTATTTCTACCTGAAGCTCATGCAGCAACCAAACAAACAAAGACAAAAATCAATATGCTTTCTCTATGGCATCTTCAAGCTGGGAATAGGAGGCTCAGGAGGTTGAATAAAAGCGAACAAAGGACAGAGTGAGAAGAATGAGAGGTGTTGAATGAGACTGACAAACATGAATGGGATAGAGAGAGCAAGGGATGACGGTGGGGAAAGAGCTGGTGATGAAATGTACTGTATGTTACAAGCAAGCTCAAAGAGAACTTTTTATCTTTTTTGATGTATTATTAAATGATGTACTATTAAAGTTTGCATTCATCATTTTTGATTAATATGATCATAGTATAGTGTAATATATAGTTCATGCTATCGGGGTCTATTTTAAAGTAGTAGAAGTTAAAATACTCGTTATGTCATTAATCAAAGTGAGGACTAAGGAAGGTTGTAATTATTAATGACAAGCTATTCAAGCTGATTGGTGAAATAATTATGGTTCCTCACTGAGCATCAAATAATTGCCCAATATTTCTTTGATTAGGTAAAATAAAATCTTTCTTTATCTCCTTTCTAGTTCTTAAACCGGGGATTTTTTTTTCTTAATTGTATGATTTTCAAGTAGGAAAGTGCACGTCATGTACAAAGTCCTGAGATAGTAAGAGTGAATATGCAAAAAGTGTCAAATCCAAAAGAGAATTCACATAAAGTAGGAGGGAGGTATACTACATCTCATCTTTGAGTCTTCCTGTGGATCTGCTCTGTTCTCTCACTGTATCACTGCTCTACTGCCCAAATACTTTCCACCAATTTACAGCACTTTATGAATTGTAGATTTTTCTACTCGTTGCCCTTTTGATAATTTGCTCTGGATAAGTGTGTCTACTTGAAAATTAAAACGTAGAAAATGTCATTTAAGAGTGTGTGCCACTCTGGCATGGGCGGGGCTGATGAAGGGGAACATTAGTGTGCAGGGCCATGGAGCGATTTGCCAGGGTAAGGAAAACACAAACGGCGGCAGTAGTCCTTGCAATTAGCTGAACACACAGAATCGGAGGCCTAATCGAATAGGGCATTAAGCTGACAGACAGGTGTTCATTTATATACACACTGAGAGAAGGGCATGCACATACACAGTGTATCGAACACATATACAAGCAAAGGTGCACACACCCACATGCATATAAACATTCAATAAAGCACACAGCCTTTCATATTGCATATGCATTGAAGACACACAAACATACACACCCCTATCTACAAAGAGGCAAAAATGCACACATTCACATCAGCTATTATCCCACATTTGCTGATCGGTAATTTTCAGCCCGGTGGCACTATTCCCCCGTTACACAGTGCAATTACTGGATGTTTACACAGCCAAACAATAGGCCAGTGAAACATACACTCAGTCAAACATTCATTAGACGGGCCAATAGAAGCTGAGGTGACCTAGATCATTATAATGTACCACACAACACGCTCATTAAGATTGAGCTGTGTATGTTACTGTAACTAAAGCAAGACTAAGGCACGACCCGGTTCCCTCACAACATCTATCCAGTTGAAAAACAATCTGGTTGTGGCCAGAGAAAAAACACTGCTGTTTAAAGTGGACTTCATCATGCTGCTACCCCCATTAGTATGGCATGTGTACTCTACTGTGTCCAACGTAGGAAGGGAACTATAGTTTGGTCTAATGTATATCACTACAAGGAAGTCTGTTCATTTTTTAAAGTTTAACACAAGAGAGATGTTAACTTATTATAGTGGTTTTCATTACTACATCCAAATCCACATATAAAGCAGAAAAGCAGTGCTCCAGCAGGAAAAAATGGTTTTGCAGTATACCAATAATGCTAATTTACTGATACCGACAGGAGAGGTTTTTTTTTTTTCAGTGTTTCAGCATTAGTAAAGCTGATTAAAGATGAGGTGTGAGGAGTACACTATTGTGTCTCAAATTTAAGATGAGTAATACCAGCACTCTTAACAGACTGGGGTTGGTTTTGTGCAAAATTATGATTGGACTGACATCAGTGAACCACCATCAGCAGAATGCACTGCAATGATGTCGGTTAGGACTGACAAGAACCACTCTAACTTCAGCAGTGATGCAACACAAGTGAAGAAAATGACCAATCACATACCCATCCACTACACTCAGCCAATCATAGTGCGAGCAGAAGATTAAACTGGTGGTGATGGAGAGCTTTCTGAAAAATTACTGCCCCATTGTCTCTTGATTTGCGAGCCGAGATGCAATCATGTCAACTAGTCTGCTCTGGCCTCTGAATGAAGAAAGGTGAGCTATTTTTACTGTGATGATGCTAATGAGGATGCGAACCCATGCGTGTGTGTGTGTGTGTGTGTGTGTGTGTGTGTGCGTGTGTACATGACCAACAAATGCATCTTCATGCCGCGTCCCTAATGAAGGTGCCACACAATGTCAGTTTGTGTGTCTGTGTGTATAACGCAACCACAAATTATCCAGAATTATTCTGCCATGTGAATATCACACTGATAAGGTCAAGCTAGATATTAGCACTGTCTACAACAGGATGGGTGTGTGTTTGTGTGTGTGTGTGTACAGACATGTGTGTTATGCATTCATCCACAGTCGGATTCACTTTACAGAACCAGGCATTTACTATAGAGGTCAGAGACCTATCCTGGTATTAAACAAGAGACGACTTGCCAGACAACTCGTACACTCAGAATCACACACACACACTTTTGTACACGCCTGTGAATCCTTCAAACTGCCCACACACACTCAGGGTAAAATCACTTGACTGTGGCAGCCCATTTACAAAAACATCTTCGTCACAGAACTAGATTTTCTCTTTAATTTAATTTTTCTCTCTTTTTGTCCTCCTTTCTCAACCTCTAGCTTAGTTTTTAAGTGCATTATTTTCTCTGTCAAAGAGAAGAGTACATGGAAAGTTAAACACCACAGAGCAGGATAAGTGGAGGCCAAGGTGACAAGCTGCACAGCTCCAAATAAAAGCAATGGATGGATAAAAGATGAGGTGGAGACAGAAAGCTGGTGAGAAGGAAATGGTCATTTCTAGTGTGTCCACTGTGCACAGTAATCGACATATACTGTAAACTGTACACACACCTACTAGCAGCTGTCACGTATATTAACTATTATTGCCAAGACAGTTTTCACATCCTTAAGAGTTATTCCATTGAAAACTTTCATTGACAGGTTCCATTTGGAGTTCAGTCACAGTTGTGGCTGTGTTGAAACTCTGTCTGAGTGGTTGTTAGAGAAAGGTCAGTCCACTTATAGATGTGTTGTAAGGGCCACATGGAGAGTGTATCACTAAGTATTTGACAGTGTATTTGTCTGTGATTGTGGGTGGATGATGATGAATCATGACAATTGGCCAGTAGGCACAGATGTCTGAAATGCTTTCCACTGATACCAAAACTTTGTCATGCACTTTTTCTTTTGAAAACCTGATTAGAAAGATATATGGCCATGAAGCTAATCCAATAGTTATGAAGCTCTTCTTACTAGGTGTCTTGAACCCCTCACATCTACAATGGAAATTGAGTTTCTCATTAATATGATCCCTGACAAACGAGGCTAATGCAGAAAATAAACTGGAGAAACTTTCTTGTGATGCCTGTCAACATGTTGATATTTCAACCCATGACTATTCAGTAGTCATTACTACATTATTACATATGTAGTCAGTACTCATCATGTTTGAAGTCAACCTTTGTTTTAATCTCAGCTTCACCTGTATTTGGCCAGTTAGGGTTACTGCTATATTTTAACAATGTGAAATGTCAGAATAACAGTAAAGTGATTGATTTATTTCATCTTTCATGAAATTCCCAGTGGGTCAGAAGTTTATATTCGCTTGGTTAGTATTTGGTAGCATCTTTTAACTTGAGTCAAACCTTTATAATAGCCTTCCACGTGCTTCTCACAGTAAGTGGCTGGAATTTTGGTCCATTTTTCCTGACAGAACTGATGTAAGAGAGTCAGGTTTGCAGGCTTCCTTGCTCACACATGCTTTTTCAGGTCTGACCACAGATTTTCTTTTGGATTGAGGTTATAGGTTATTAGACCTTTGTGACCAACATTTCAAAACCTTGTCCATAAGCTATTTCTCTACAACTTGTAGAAAAAAATGGCTTAAAGCATACTTATGGAAGTATGCTTTGATTCATTGTCAATTTGTCCAAGACCCATTTGCTACCAAGGTTTAAATTACTGGCTTTTGTTTTGAGATGTTGCTTCAATATATTAACATAATTTTCCATCCTAATGATGCCATCTGTTTTGAAAAGTGCACAAGTCTCTTCTGCAGCACAACACCAAGATACTGGCACCCCTGGGCTTTACAGTTGGGATGGTGTCCTTTGGTTTACAAATCTCCAAACATAACAACAGTCCTTATAGAAAACAGTAAAAGTTCTGTTTAAATGGACCAGAGAATGTTCCTCCAAAAAGTAAGACCTTGTGGATATAGATGCATTTGTGCCTCTTTCCCCCAAGAAAATAATCATCATACACTTTTTGTATTGTCAAACTCCCAAGTTCTGTTGCTGAAGTTTTTCCAAGCCTGCATCTACTTTCCTCTAAAGAACTGGTAGCTGTGCAGCTCTTATATACCTAACCCAAAATGGCTCTATAAGTCTATAATGATTTGCCACTGCTCAGACATTACAGGGTAGTTTAGTTTACATTTTACCTTGGGGTGACTCAACTCTCCTTGGGCACTGTGTGAGTTTAAGTGGGGGCATATTAATATTTCAGTAGTGCCTGGTGTACAACGTGTTCGTCTGTGTGAGAGAGAGATAGAGTAATCAGAGAGATGACGCAAGAGGATAGAAAAACTAATAAAACCAGTGATTAGCTCATGCACCTGCTATTCTCATTAGTTCACACTGGGGCAATAATACAGCAGAGAGTAGTCGTAGCACAACTGTTTTTTGCTAAAAGCTGTGCAAGAAAAAATACAAGAAATATGCTGATAACAATGCTGACTATGGAAATGATGACATAAAAAGTAAGAAGACAGTAGTGATAAAATATGTAAAAGACAACAAAATATGAAAACGAATAATTAAGATGTCGACATGATGGGATCATGACATTTTTAACGTTTGACTATCATCTGAGATTGACTGTGACAAAGATTGCAATTCGAGCCCAATTTCTCTGACTACTATGATGTGCTGGATATCAGAGTGTATGAAAGCGGATGATGATGGAGTTGGAGAAGGTGGATGTGATGATAAGGATAAGAATGATACTGTAAGGCTTACTGCACACTGTTGTGATTACGATATTGATGACGACTATAATGAAGGAATGTACTATCTCATAAAAATGGTCCACTGCATTTAAATATTTGACATTTCTCTTGTTGAGAATGTGCATCATGCAGCTATCGTGTGCTTAGGCAGACGCACATGCACGCACGAACGCACACACTCACACACACACACACACATAAACAACCTTCAAAAGCGGATTAAGTCAGACTCAAGCATGGGGATGGAGGAAAGTGAGGAACAAGGAACAGAGCTCTGCAATAGAAACATCACGTGCAGGCTCTAACATGGCCGAGCTCATGCAATATGACAGAGTGCAGACTGAGTAAAATCAAAGATGTACCATAAGTCTTTCACCTTTTTTAAAATGATGATTTGAAATGTGGGTTTAATTGCTAAATAAACAGCATGCAAACTGCAGCACTCCAATGTCCACTTATTTATTGCACCAAAGTGACATTATGAAACAACTGCTCTTCAGTCTGACTCTCAAATTTTTACTAAGAGCCCTGCAGTGTGTGAGCTGTTTTTTTTTTTTTTTTTTGTTTACCTTGTGATTTGCTCACTTTCAGCTCAGCACCTGCCCTCTTTGGCTTGGATGTGCATCCATACTCCCATTTGGGTTTATTTGCTGCCTGATATTCACTGAGCAACCTTTCAATGACACAGATGACTGCATTCTCTAAAGTGGTATAATTTGGTAAGAAAACTTTTATTTTCCACACGTTCACCCATCCTTGCTAAATGATTGCTGGCATGAAAGTAAAACCCATGATGGAATAGGCGTGAAATTATAACCAAGCTCAAGCAATGTCTGTTTGACAGCTCTGTGGCAGCTATAAAACAGTAAAAACATGAAGCTGAAATTGCCCATGACAATTTTTGCAATGCCTTTTCTCTGAAGATTTGCTATACATTTTGCCAAATATCCATGGTTAATACTCTCTCTGTCATATTTACAGTGAGGGCTCAGAAACTGAAAACCTCAGTACCCCTTCCTCATTAGCCTGTAATATTGATCCAGCCTGATATAAAGATGAGGTCTGCAATTCACAAGATTCAGGCTTTGGTGTTGACAAATGGCATTTCAAGATTGCACATCAGTGAAGTCATTCAGGAAAATACACAAAAGGTACAAAATGTACACTGGGGAAAATCAAACACGACCACGCATGAGTGCACATGTTACTTATTTAGTTACTTTATTTGTGCCAGTGCCCACAGAAACACAACTCAACACATACACACACACGCACGCACACATACCTTCATCAGGACAACCTTGTTCGATGACTCATTCAAAGGCCTGTGTATGTTCCTCACCATCCTCTCTCTCTCTTTCTTCTAAACTGTTCCTCCTCTCCTCCCTCTCTGTCTTTCACTCTTGTTCATGCTGCCATCATTCTACTAAGATTAGTGTTTCACTTGAGTCACAGTCAGAATGAAGCATCTGTCTGGCTGACAGGACAGCCTTTATTGATATTATGAGGTGAAAGGACACGCACACGCACACACACGTAAGTGCAAACAGAAATGCTGACGAAAACATACATGCACAACTATCGTCAGGGTGGTGAGTAGGGCTAAGAAACTCTATACCCTGTGACGGAAAAAGGGTGAGAAAGACATAAAAGGGGAAGAGAGCTAGACGGAGAGAATGGAAGGAATTTAGAAAAAGGGTAGGAAAGACAGGCTGCCTTGATAGACACAAAGGACAACAGGGGGAGTGTAGGAGAACTGTGTGTTTAGACACAGAGCAATGGAGAAAACACTTTGGCTGCTGGATGAATGCCTGCACCTCTCAGCCCATCATCACTGTCGAGCCCTCTCTACCTGCAGAAGTGTGATGGAGAGATGGAGAGAGAGGGAGAGAGAGAGAGATGGAGTGATGGATGCATGATGGAGGAGTGTTTCTAAATTGAGTCAGCACCCCAAGGATGCCTCAAAATCATTTTGTCATGACTCAATAAAAAAACTTGGACTGACTCTGCAGATCACAAGCTGGAGGACTATGATCAAAACCGGCTAGATTCCCGGGATGAAAATAAATAATGAAATAAATAATGAGACAGCCAAACACCCACTTTTTACATGGAAGACGGAAGTGTTTCTCCTCATAGTAAATAACTATCGTGGGGCTTCTTGACAATAACTACCATCAGCACTGTGTTATCCATGAATCAATCTTGTTGAGGTTTAATGGACATGAATGCTTTTTCCAGGAATGCCTTAATCCACTCTCACACAGTCTGATCAGGTGAGAACTGAAGAGCTCCACTGGAACAGCTGAGGGGTGTTTAATGGTTTTGCTCTAGGGGACTACAGAGGATGGTAGTCAGGAGGGAGGTTCAAGTGCTGCTGGTTCACTTCCCAATAGACACAGATCAGACAGATGTGTCTTACTCAGACAACCACAATCAACACCACAATGGGTAACCAACAGCCAAAAATTTCAGCATGTCCAATGATTATTTCAGCCCCCTATGTCCACCAGAGTGTAAAAATGTAAATTGACAAACTTGATATTATCGGCCTATTCCAGTGCCCCTTCTCTTTAGCTTGCTTTTCTTGTACAAATGATACCACTGAATAGCCGGAAGTAAAATACTTTGATTTGATTGAATCTCCAGATAAGGCCTTGCTGATCTAAGTCGGCTTCAACCTCTTAAGTCTGTCTGGCTGAATCAGCACTGTAATCTATTTAATAATAATCAAAGCACAGAACCGATGCCTTACATTTTATTGCCCTTATTAATTTTTCTTGTTTTAAATGCTGGTCTGCTGTGGTCTCTCAATCAGTGCAAAAGACTCAAGTAGCGTGGGATCTTTGGAGTTGTTGTCTTCATTATCAAACAACCACCAATCACTGATGAAAATCTATCTAGGTGACTCAGGCAGAAATGTTCACTGACTGGGCAGTGTTTTAAAGTTTTATTCATGTTACCTTAGCTAACATCTGCTGACTTCCTTCCTCATTCTCTGACTCTGTCCAGCAAGTTATAGTGACAGGCGACCAAATGAAAGGCACCGTCAGCTTGAATGAGATTAGATTTCTCTTGGTTTGAGCATTGTTGGAAATATTTGGGATAATGTAAATACTCAGCTAAAGAAAATATGCATTAAAACTAACAAAATATGTAACAGATGTTTAGTCGTTTTCAGACATTTTAATTCAGAAATGTTACATATTTTACCTTTCAAGGCTTAGTGTTTAGTTTCGCCACCTTTTAAAACTTAGTTCTGGGTTCTTTACACTGTTGGTGGTATTTCCCATCACACAGCAGCTTTTATGCATTTTTTCTGTTGTCTGACAGCAGATGGAAGTGACGAGAAGGCACCTTCATGCAGTAAAAACAAAAATCAATGAAGAGCGATAGATTGTTTTCCCCTCCAGGTGTGCGAAGAACTTAATTGCGCGTTGTCTCTATCCAGATTTGGGGATCAAAGCAATGGTCCTCTAGTTACAAGCCTGCAGTACTGCCCCAATTGGCTGAATCCTATTTAGTTTAATGCTCCAGTGATCTTGCAAGTTTGAATATAACCTTTCTTAGCCTTTCTTACAATATGTGTTTTGTCTCTCTCTGTTCTATTACAATATTGACAGCAGCTGCTTTTTTCAAGGGACTCGCTGGAGAATTTAATTGTTACAAATCTCAAAATGTTATTTGAGAGGTCCTCTTTCAAGAGGTAAAGTGAAAGCTCATAGGCACTAAAGAAGACAAGTAACTAACACAGATGCAAAAAGGTAAAAACTATAGTACTGTATGTGATGGGATAAAAAGACATATGAACATACAGTGCTTCAACTTATGAAAAAATGTCATGCTTATCAAAATGTTGCTTTAGAATCCTCTCGAGTCCACTTAACTGCTGCTTTATCCTTATGTAGTGTTCTGCAACACACTGGTCTCATTTCTTTAGCATGCAAAATGTAATTTTATATTAAGTTTCTGTGTGCATATGTGATATATGTGAGTGGGTATGTAAGTTTACTACTTGCCTCCACAGGGATTTATTATGAGATGGTTGTAATATTCAGGTGCTTTTGTACCACTGCAGCTGGTGGTTACCGGCAAGGCAGCATGACTAAATGTAATCACATATCTAATAATAGACTACAATCATAATTCCAAATAAGCACACATATAATAATAAAAAGTTTCCTCACATCTTATGCAATGAGTTTACCTTTGCAGAAGTTACCTTTTCATTTAATCAACGTGTTTCCCTTTTTTAATGTATCCAACTATTTTCTTAACTTACATTATGTACTCGTGCTCTCCCATTTTTAGCTTTATTTTTGTTCTCTGGTCATTACTGAGTCCTGCTGGGTCCAATAACAAGCACTCAACGCTTGATTTCCTGCAAGCAAGTCAGCTGAAAGGTCAAGATCCCTCTCCTACACAGGAGATATACAACTCACTGACCTTCACATCTGCAGCCCCATGGAAGACTGAGTCTTGCTCAAAGATAGCAGTGGCACGCAAGATGTACTACTGCTTGACATTAATGTCCATGGTGGATGTTAATAAAAAAGGTAATTAAAGACAAGATACATTTCTCTGAGTGTTAAGTCGATAGCACTGACTTCATGCGAGACTGCGCTGAAGTCCAAGGGAAAATAAAACCTTGGTAGCTCTGTCTCCTGAGGGCCGTACCACTGATAGCACAGTGCTACACATGTAACTGAAATCTGTCAGCATTCAGGGTTGATGTGGTCTATACTCACACCGAGCAGTACCAAGAGATCCATGTAGAGACAATTTGTCTCAGCTGGAATATGTGCTCATCATAACACAAAGATAGATCTGTGAGAAACATACTTGATCAAAAATTTCAAATGAACAAGATTTTATTTTACTTCAGCCGGGATGGAAAAGACAAAGTATTGCACCAAATATTGCAAATAATAATAGGCAGATGCTATTAGCACCCAGGTGTCAGTAGCAAACAATGCTATTTGCAATTAAGGCCGAATAGCCCATTTGACTGCAAACATCTGGATGTATGTAATCATAACATTTAGTGTTGGTGCGTAAACCTAACCAAACTGAACTATATTAAAGGTGGAAAAAAGAAAATGCATTTTACTATTTCTTAAAATAACAAATCAACACAGTCTAGAATTAATAAATCATGTTGACTTTGAGTGACGGGACACATTAAACCAAGTCTCCAGAGTGAAAGCCCTGTGTTTGACCTATTCATCCACCACGACCTCAAACTTAAGTTTCTCCCAACTGTTGATATCTACACTCAGTTGGGTGGGACTTATAGCTAGCATCCAATCACAAAGATGTGTGTAGGCAACAAGTACTAGCCAATCATAACACAAAAACAAAACAAAAAAGAAATTGTGGGTAGTAGTCTTGCTAGTGTGGGTGTAAATAAGCATTTGACTACTCTCCACTGAGTACAAATAGACACTTCGTTAGTAATATAACTTACTGTACAAAAAAAACCCATCCTAATAAGTACAATTTGATTTGCTTCAAATCCCACTGAATACTTTTGGATTCATTTTAATCCACATTAAGATAAAGATCAGCTGTTGAAACTTGATATTTATTGCCATATTTGGGCTTTGTCTCTAACAGTGTAGCACTAAGACTCGAGACAGAGAGAGTATGGTTACACTGTGTTTCTTTCAAGTATGAGCTAGAGGAGAGGCGAGGTGAAGTGAGGCGTAGGGAGGACAGAAGATATACAGTAATTCTGCTGCTGTGACATTTTCCCATAATCCCCCCCCCCAAATGCCACCAGTGTTGGGAGACAGAGCAGCAGAGAGGTGGTGGGAGGGGAGAGATGGGAAGAATCTATTGCGACACTTTTGTTGAGTATGACGCAGCTGAAAAAAAATCATAATTTAACCTTTTCTCCTGCACTGTAGATTCATTTGTAATGCTTAATAGGTGCATTTGCACGTCTGCACCCTATTCTGTGTTTGTGTGTGTGCGTGTGTGTGAAAGGTTTGATGGATGTTAATTGACAAAATGTTACTGGCAGCAATTACCATAAAAAACAATAATGCAATGATTGGATCAAAAGAACATGACAGATTCATTACCGCACGCACACATTAGTCCGCACACATTCATACACACACTCGAACAATGGGAAAATGTCCTTCAACCACTGAAACAATGAACAATCCGTGCTCTCTATTCCAATTTCTCACTGCCTGAGAGACAAATATCATTCACCCATTCTTATTCAATTAATCTGCTGATTAATTTCATGATTAATAGATTGAACACTTAGTCCACTAAAAGTCAAAAAGTTGCAACTTAAGAAGTTGAGACCAGCGGAATTTTTGCAAAAAAAAGAATGACTGAAACTATAATTGATTATCAAAATAGTGACTAATAATCGATTAGTTAGCCAAAACCAACTTATCCAGTGATTTTCAATCCTGGTCCTGGAGGCCCCCTTGCCCTGCATGTTTTAGATTCAAATGAATGGGTCATCATCAGGCTTCTGCTGAGCTTGATGACGAGCTGATTATTTGAATCAGGTGTGTCAGAGCAGGGAAACGTCCAAAACATGCAAGGCAGGGGGTCTGGAGGACCAGGATTGCTAACACTGTTTTTAAAGCTCTAATCTATGTATCATTTCAAGCCTTTACTGCACCTCTACAGTGGCATCCACTGAGTTGGTTACTGTTAAATCACTGGCAGCATCTAATTTAACCCCTACTACATCAGCTGGCCGGCTGGTACCGCCATCGCTAAGAGCAAGCAAAGCTCGCTCAGCAAAGTCGCGACTCCTCTCTGTTCTGGTGCCTCAGTGGTGGAACGAACCCCCGACCAATGTCAGGACAGCGGAATCACTCGCCATCTTCCGCAAAAGACTAATTTGTTCAGACTTCTCCACGACCCCGCATAGCATGATTCCCTCCCACCCCCCACAATTGTACAATGTGACAAATGTACTTATTGTAAGTTGCTTTGGACAAAAGCGTCTGCTAAATGCCCTAAATGTAAATGTAATTTCTGCAGTTTGCTCGTGGGAGGATCTGGGTGGAGGATCTGCCTTCTGTCTGTCCTGTTGGTGTATCCTGCTCTCCCTTAATATGCTCTTAGAGGTACCAAGGTTGCTAGGCTATGTATGGTTATGTAGGTTATGTATCTATACATTTAAAAGTTAATGTGTATATAGTGTGTGACTGTGTGACTACCTAATGGCCACCCACTACCCACTTCGCATTTTATCTGTCTGTGTGACTCTCTTTGGTTTATCCTTCGATCTCCTAGGCCTCAGATTTAGGGTGAAGTTCACTGTAGCAGAGAAGATGGCAGACACACAGGGTTGTTATCATCCCAAGGTCACACACATATACACACGCACGCACACACGCACACATGCACGCACGCACAAACAAAGATAGGCCACCTCAGAAAAGGAAAATAACTACAATGGGCAATTTACCCAGAACAGGCAGGGATGATGGCCAGGGCACAGATGCATGCACACACAAACACACACACAGACACAAACACACACGCATACACACAGCTGTGCCTCAGGGCCAAGGTTCTGGCAATGCATCATTACCCTCCCTTGGAGGTAATTCCATATCCCAGCATGCATTTCTCATGTGGAGAGGAAATTACCCCTGGGCCGTGCTGAGAGCCAATAGAGTGTGTCCTCCTATCTGTCTCTCTCTCCCTTCCTCCCTTTCTTTTTCTTTAAATCCCTCGCTCACCCTGTGACTGTGCCCCTCACGCCCTTGCTGTCCTCCCTCCCTTGGTCTCTCTCCGAGTCACCCAGTTACCAACCCATTCTTTTATCGTTCTTTATTTTTCTTTCATTGCCACTTGGTTTTTTTTCTCTCCTTTGTCCCCTTTTTCTGTCTGATGTAGAACAAAGATTAATAACAAAGGACAAAAAAGGACTGACTGGCTCTCTCTACGCCTCTTGTTCCATCCCTCTGTCTTTCAGTCAAGCAGTTGTTCATGGTGAGGTTAAACATCTGAGTCACCATTCAAAGAACCACGGTTATCCCCCCAAAGGCAGAGACAAAACCATTTAAATTCTCTTTCCAAGTGTATCCTTCATTAACTTGCCGATCTGTTTCATTAACTGGGTCCATATACAGTTCAGTACACGGACTGTCCAGAAATAAAACACTGAGAGTCACTATACACAGACATGACATGATTGTATTGTTTGAGTCACCTTTCTACAGAGCTTGTCATGCAAGCTCATAATACTTTTATTCTTTTTTTGCAAGAAATGAAGTGCCACAGCTGTGTGCAGTCCTTGATTCGGGTTAAATCATTTGAAATTCAACTGCAAAAGGACAATGGACAGAAACAGTCATGTGTAAGAATAGAAAACAGGACAGAGTCTTCTATATTTTAAGATCAATGTTTTATTCTGTATCATATTTTACTGATTATTTGTTTTTTTGGGGGGGTTTGATAGATGGTTTCTAGGGTGATTCTGAGTACTTTCAAAGAAATACTGCATTTGTATTGCAGTACTGCAACATCAACATCTACTGAATTAAATGGTGTAAAATGTAATCATTCAATAATCTGTAATAATGTAACTGAAACATTCATGCCAATAAAGATTATTTTAATTTTATTGCGTGGTTGCTAGGGTGCACTATGCAATAGTCACAGAGTATTGGTACAAGCAGGAGCAGCAGTTGTTTAACAGCAGTGGCAACAGTCTCACACACTTTGTCTCTCTCCATGGTACTGAAACTTTCAAACCCAGTCAAGCATTGTGTCTGTCCGAGGTGCTTAAGTATTTCAACTCTCCCTTTCTCTCTCTCTCTCTCTCTCTCTCTCTCTCTCTCTCTCAAACACGCACACACATATCAAATAAAATGAAATGCAAAGATTTTACGTGTTTTATACCTCCATCTTTTGCAATTTTTTCCCAAATCGAGAACACTGTATTACACCATGTCCTAACTGCAGTCAAGGGTCCGATGTGACTGAATACGTTAAATATGCATTCTGTCACGCCATCTATACAAACATGTACCTGGCATTTGTTTGCTAGGATAGCCTATCATTCTACGCTTAAACTTTACAAACGGGAAAACACGTGATTTGTTTTTACTGTGATACTTAGAGGCTTCTCCACTGAAAATAACAAACAATATAGCCAACAGCAAGTAGTGATGGTGTGTTTCTTACTAGCAGCTTTCAGCTCCCTGGTGATCTCCCCTCCAGTCAGTCGGCACCTTACTTAGGTTTTTGTCGTAAGAGGAGACAGCATTATAACTCCTCATTTTAAACTCATGAATCAACCTTTCCTCATTCATGACACACTTTCAACATTAGCAACAGGAATGAAGTAGAAACAGGGTGCACAACTTCACTTGCAGCTTGTTAGGACACTCCAACAGGAAATCTGGGTGATTTGTGGTTCATCAGCATGCAGTTAGGACACTGTGTCCAGAATGTTTGACTTAGCAGTTGACACAGCAGAGCAAAGAACAACTCCAAGTAAACGTCAAAGAATCAGTTTCCAGTTTGCTCAACAGAAATCCCCAGGTGCACCATACTGGTATACTGAGCACTGTTGATGTGAGTGGGTCTTACTCACTCTTTGAATATGATCCTATGGTCAAGACCTACCACATGTGCAGACACATAGGCTGAAAGTGCCTCAATTTCCATCTAAAGCAGGTATCTCGTGTGTAGAGTCATACATAAACCATAACACAGAGCGACGCGCTTACACAAACAGACAAAGGCTGCGAGAAGGGAATACATGAGCTCTGTTAAACTCTCATACACATGTGTACATAAATAAATATTGATAGGAGTGCCAAAGTGACAACAAGAGTTATCAGTGCATAATCATCATAATCACAATTGAATGTCACGCACGCACACAGGCACACGCACACACACGCACGCTCACACACAAGCCAAAAAGCACTGTCAGTAAATACATAGCAGTGACAATGACATGTCACACCAGATCACATCATATCAAGGTACTGTAAATAGCAAATCCATGTCAGCAGCTCCATTGTATTGAGCAAATAATGGGGCACAGAGGCTATTCCTTTTACCTTCACTTATACAATGTGTGTTTTACATCTATTGTTGTAGTGATGTGGTTTTAACTCTTGGATTGCTGACTATGGTTCGCTTGAAATGGAAACCATCTTCAATCATAAGAAAATAATTTTAACATCAAACATCAGGAACACTACAACCAGTGTCACTACTACATTTTGAATTGGTGGAGAAAATGTAAATGAGGGTAGTTTGAGCTATCTTATCTTCAAGTGCTGCTTCTACGTTTCAGACAGTTTGAGTATTTGATGAGAAAAGTCAAGCACACCCCCTCAGTTGAAGCAACACTAGTCTGGTTTTTGATCACAATGTTATAACTTTTTCTTCCTCTGAATCCCCATTTCTACACTGTGCGTCCTCCTTCATGATGTTTTTCACTCTCTTTCTTGCCTCCTAATCTCCCAAGCTTTGTAACACGAACCCTTAGCCCACACCTCCTTGGTCCCTAACTCCCTGAGCTATTGTTCATCTCTCTATCCACCCTGTCCGTACTCACAAACCCCTAATATGCCTTGCGTCGTTCACCTCCTACTTTCTTATTCCTTCTTCGATCCCTCAAGGTACGTGTCCCTTATTCCCTGAACAAATGTCTCTCTGTGCTTTCTTCCCTCACTTAACATTCTCCCAATCCCCTTTATTTGTTCCTTTTTCATTTCCTTCATTATTGGTTTTTGTCTTCCCTTCTTACCCTCACTACTTTTATTGGTTCTGTGGGTCTGTGCCCAACACTGTCCTCTTCATCTCACTCCCTGCATTGTTTTTAATATCCAATTTAAGAAGGAAACTCAGTGGGGGAGAGAATCTCTTTCACTGAGCGAGCGTAAAGGAAAAAAATAAATAAAACAATGAAGGGTAACACTTATCTACATTATGCTCTAACCCTCTCCTCACTTCTGCTCCATCTTTCTTCTTTTCATTCACATCCCTCCATCTTGATCTTCATCTGTCTAACATGCTCCATTTTCCCCCTCCTTCCTTCATTTGCCACCCTCTTCTCTGCATGTGCCTCCCTTCTTCCCTTCCTCCATCCTCTTCCGCAGCGTTCATCTGCCTCCCTCCATAGAGCTTAATCTTCACCACCCTCCTCCCTCCCCCCTCCTCCTTTCTTCACTCCCATCCATTAGCAGTTATTGAGTTTTCTCTTTGTGTCGCTGTCCTCACCTCTGCTCTATTGTGCTCGCTCTTCTGCAACAGTAATGGCCCCTACAGGTAACTGTGTTAGTGGCTGCCATGCACACACACGAGCACACACATCATGCTCACACATATACACATGCATGTAATACAGTAGCAGACAGAAGTTAGGCATAGACTATGCCGATGAATTATAAAATAACACATAGTCTTCTCCTAAGTACACACTGCGCACTTACACAGGCAGTAACACACACAGACATAACCTCTGCCCTCACTCAGAGTGTTCCTTGTCTCTAATTGCTGCAAACTCATTTAGCACTTCATGTTAGCTCAGCTAGATCCAATTACAGCAAGAGAGAGAGTGAAGTTTGAGTAGGAGGCCATTTAACCTCATGGCAAAGACAAATGGATGATATGATATAAAGTAGAGTAATGGATGATGTAGAAATCAAAATGTGATGATTTAAAAGCATTTTCATATAGAGGACATCTGAGTTGAGATTAAGACATCTTGAAAAACATGAAGGAAGAAAGCTGGTAAACTAAGTATATTGTTCTACTAACATCTAGTTACTCCATTTGTACCACTATAAATGGTTAGAAGACAACAGGACTTAATGACAGGGAACTGATGGGAAATATTTCTTATGAAGTACAGAGGGACAATCATACTTTATATAGTTTTTTATTTTATGTGGAAATGCACGTACAGTATCAAAAATAATTCAAAGTAAGGTAAATAAAGTTCATAGCTTACGGTACAGTTTAGCAAATATTTTAAGTCTTTTGTCCTGCTTACTTAAAATGCCAAAATTCTGAATCCCTACTGCTGATAATGTCTGGATTTACCAACAAATATTAGGCATTTGTAAGTATTTGTGTTTGTGCAAAATGTATTGTATGTCCTCTAAAAATCTGAAAAAGTGTTGTTAGCAATAACATAATCCAGATCTGACGGGCTAAAGTTTTGATATTATGTTGTACTTAGACATTCAAAGCAACATTAGGTAACTGTTCCACCTTAAGATAACAGCTTTCAAATGGTGCAGCGTCTTGTAATAGTGTGAAGGGTGTCTCTGTCACAGCCACTCCGCCCCCCCATCACTTTGTCATGACATAATAGCACCTACATTACGTCCAACAAATTGTTACAGCTCTGGGATTGGTATTGCCATGAAAATCTACTCATTGTGCACTTTAATTTATGGCTGGCCAAAATTAATAAAAGTAAACAACATGCTGAATCGAAAGCATTCTCACGCCATCAGGCTCCAGCTAGTACAGTCTAAATTTTTAAGTAGTAAGGAATAGCTTTAACTTTTAATTAAATGAGGTTTTATGGCATTCAGCAGGGGGCATTCAACACATAAAAGAGCTCTCAAAATATTTGAACCGTTTACAAAACAACTGCATTCCTTTAATAGAGGTAGACCGAGGTTTAATGTTTAAAATAAAATGCAACGGGAGGAAAAACACTGTCTGTTTGTGTGTGCATGCAGTATATGAAGCTTGAAGCAGTAAGGAAGACAAAGTAATCTCTTATGTGTGCTTCTGTACGAGTAACTGTGTTAATGACTCCAATGGGCCAATAATAAACACTTTCTTCCAAGTACAGTAAAGATAATGGTTTGTGAATATGTTTGGAAAGTAATTATACCTCAAAAAATAGCCTCTACATTATCTGCATAAGCTCAGTTTTAAAAGTTAAAGCTGTGAGAAAAACTTAAATTGCTTTTTTTTTTTTTTTTTTAGCTACGGTTACTTTCCCCCAAGTATTTGTCAGTTCTAGAGGAAAATAAATAACAAAAGGTGTGTTGATCAGCTGTGTTATCAGAACTTTTATCAATTGTTCACTCAGGATCAAGAATATAAAGATAGGGTTGGGAAAAGAAAGATTCATGGGTGTGATGTGATCTACTGTCTATGCCCCACAGGCAGTGTCGGGGGTAACTTGTTACAAAGTAATCTGTTGTTTAGTTTTTCATAAAGGAAATCCTTTACTGGAAAAAACTGCTGTCTTTCCCTTTCCTTTTGTCGCTAAAACAAAACAAATAAAATCCCTGAAGCATTTGCACTGTTTGTTTCTCTCCTGCTGCTCAGCAGGTGAATGCCTGCCAGCGGAAAGTGAGCCTACAGTTGTGTCAGTGCACATGCGTAGCTAGCTAATTCATTGTAGCGACACGGCAGAGAGAACAGCATTAACTTTGTGGAAACACTCCCATTATTTTTTGGGTGAAAAGGACAAGAACACCATCATGGTGAAATGCAGGTTGTGCCTGGAGGATAAGTGCTTGTTGTATTGCATTCATTGAAACAGCTGTGCCTAATACTGTATGCCTCTGCCCAGTTCGCTGTCAAATTCTTAGCAAAATAAAGAGCTGTAAATGTTATGTTGCATCTGTCATTCCTATTATTCGATTGCAAAGTTACTGACTGTGGGTTGTAAAGAGTCAACACAGAGGTGCATGTACAGTTGGCTTCCCCATTGCGACTTGTTGCTATGTTACATTGTCCAGACGTATAACGCAGTTAACGTAACAAGTTACTTTTTGATGGCAGTAATCTTTTAACATTATGTAACGTTTCCCAACACTGCCCACAGGTACACTACATCAGTATTTGACTGATATTATCCATGTTCTCATGAAATGAAAACAAAAAAGTTGATGAAACTACATAGCAGTTACAGCATATGCAATGAAAAACGGATTTAAATTCCCTAATTAGTAAAATAATGCAATTAACTTTTTTACTTTTTCACCACCTTTGTTCAAGCAGATTACCGCCAAAGCAGTAAACATCCAAAAGCTGTCATCCATATTGCACAGTAATGAAAGGCCTACTGTACGCAAACAAAATTTGATCTCCCCAGCTTTATAAATAGATTAATACATTTACAGGATTATCCTTTAATGAGCATTAAAAATTCAGGCTCTCTGATGTGCATAACATTGTATTTTCCCCTCTTTGCTCACAACATTGCCATGATCTTCCTCCTCTATCTGTTTGTGTAGATACTGCTCATATGGCGCTGCAATCCGCGAGGCTGTCCTTATCTTGGTGACCTGTGCTCACCTCCTGCTTCTTCAATCCACCACGTCTCTTTGAGAAACTTACTTCTACCTGCTGTTTCAATTGTTTATCTTTGTCACAAAACTGGCTGGTAGAGATATACCTTACAGAAAAAGAACATATATTACTGCCTTGACTCTTGCTGGATTCAGGAAGAGTTTTCTGTCTATACAAACATCACAGTGCAGACAACAAACTGCAAATAACAAAGGCTTCACAAACTTAGTGGAAGGGGGAAAAAGTTTTTGCTTTTTACAAAGAGAAAAGGCAAAATGGTCTTCCATGTCTCACAGTCACTGTGTTTACTATACGCAGCCAAAGCCAACAGAAAAAAAAGCACATTCTGGGAATTCTGTTTCACTTGCAAATTAAATCCAACCTATAAATACTTTTTTCACTGAGCGAAAACTTTAAAGATGATTTGTGTTTGTGTGAAAACGAACGCAGTCTTGAGTCAGTCAATCATATCACATTAATACTAAACCATGACGACCTCATTATTACATGCTTCGTACAACTTCACAATAGAATCCTGAAGAGGACTGTACGTTTATTTGACGTTGCACATGTCATTCGGTCATTCTTTCTCTTTGGTTTTAAATAATTCTCTCCAATCCTCTCGCTCTTATTCTGTCATCTCTTTCTCTATCACCCATTCTCTGTCTCGTCCCTGCTCTCCCTGTCTCCCTCTCCTGTGATTGACAGCTGCTGCTGAGACTTGATCCACGCACGTCTCAGTCCCACTTGCTCTGTAATTAAAGGAATTATACATCAAGAGTCCTGTGAAATACGTATATATAAATAAAGAGGGGAGCATTAGCTTTTGCTTAATTGCGAAGACAAGAGGATGGAAGTGATCACAGCGCAGTAGGACTCTTTTACACGCAGCATGACACGAAAGGAGGCGAAATGGAGCTTCTAAAGCGGTGAGTGACTCGAGAAACATTGGCTTTTATTAGTTGTTCTTCCTTAACATGTTTGATTTATTATTTGGGTCCAACGGATATGGCTCAGACAAAAATATGCAGAGTCGTCTGGCAAGGAAAGTTCAACCTGGCTTTTGTCATCATCTGCCAGCGTACTGGGTAGTCAGTCAGTACATATTCCTGGTAAATTATGTTGAAGGTAAACATGGTAATTCTGCTGTTTGCCTCAAAACTGTCTAAACAGCAGATAAAAGTATTGCTGTTGACGTCAACTTTTGAGAGTTTTCAAATCCCTCCTCGTGGTATTATAAATCGCTGTGCAGTGTTGTTGTATCTGATAAGCCTTCAGACTTCAGAAATGATTAGCCAAACCAGCCTTCCCTTACGGATGCAGACTAATTTCATATAAACTGACAAAAACAAATAAATGAATAAAGGAAAATGTTTTTTTTATTATTCAGACCAGTCAGAGTGCAGTCAGTTAACAGAAGCAGTCTGCTGCGTGCTATGGTCCAAGACTCGAGTTTTAGAAACAAGAACAGAGTCTGGTTTGAAGGGGAAAAAATTTCACAGTTTTTGTCTTTTTGTGGACAGGACTGACATTAAAAGCGCTGAGTAAGGCCAAAAACATAGTAGACACTTTAAGCTTGCATGTGCCACCTGAAAATCGTAAGACAATCCAAGTGCAAGCTGCAGTCTGAGCACTGCAGCCTGCGGGCGCTATGTCATGAAACAACAAGAGAAAGCTGGCCTCTTCTGTTTGCATTTACTTCTGCTCAAAGCAACCACAGCTTACCAGTTTGACGAAGCTCTAGCTGAACATGTCTGTATGCATCGGCATATTTATGACTCTTAGTCACCTCTTTTCTTCTCTCCTCGCCTATTTTTCGTCTAGTCTTTGTACAATAGGGGCAACAGTACACATTCTTCCACAAACACCATGTTTGTTTACCAGAGTGGACATGGAAACGCTCTGTTAAGCTCCACATCATCCTGTCATCCATTTGAGTATTGACATTTATTATTTCCACCTGTGCATGTTGAGTATGCTCACTGAGGACACACATTTGTGCCATTCTCGCCAGGTGGACCATGTTTCTGACCTGTCAATGTGAGTCAGTTAAAAAAGTGAAAGTAAAAGAGGTGAAGCTGCAATGCAGAGGTTACAAGGGGTTGTTGGTCGTGGTGATAGTGAGTGTGCAACTTGCAGGAAGACAGCACCAGGACTGTAGACTCTAGTGTCTTCGCAACACTAGCAGACCTTAATCCTCTCGCACACACGCACATGGATCATGTGTCACATTTGTCCTTTCAAAGTGCCTCTAATCATCTTCTGGTCCATGATCTTGTGCACATTTTGGTCCAATGAACCCCACAAAACACACATACGGTGCACAAATACACATTCATGGCCACAAACACTCCTTTCTTCCTACCTGGGGTCTTTCTGAATAGAGTCGATGGAAGGTGAACGCTGCAGGCTGCCTTCAGGTGGCAGGGCTGGTCCAGACTTGCTATAGGGTGATTCCACCACCGAGGGGCAGTACTGCAGGGTGCGGTAGGGGTCCGCCACATAGGGGTCTGAGCCATACAAGTCTCCACCACCTCCGCTTGAGGTGTAGCCTGGTCCCACTGTGGCATAGTTGTTGCTCCCGCCACGGCTGTAGTTTCCTGTACCGGTGCTGTGACTTCCTGTGCGCTGCAAGGGGGCGGAGTCGACACCAGGGGAGGAGGGAGCTATGGCGGGAAAGTAGGGACAGAGGACATAACTTAGGACCTGGTCATGGACACGCTGGGTCAGGTCTACAGGGAGGAGGAGGGGGTTGAGGGAGAAGAGGAGGGTAGGAGAAGACATTAGGAGAGGCGAGGGGGAGAAGGAAAGAACGAGAGAAAGGAGAGGAGAAAAGACAAGAAGAGAGGAGAGAAGCAAAAAGGCAGAAGAGATGAACAGGTTGTTGGGAGAAGACAACCATGTCTCCATATTGATGGATAAATATTGGCCGCATGCCCAGGATTAACAACAAGGACCAATGTTCAACAGAGGGAGGGATTCAAGAGAGAGAAGAGAAAAATCAACAAAAGTTGAGCTGAGGTGTGATGAAAGCTAAAATACAAAATACACAGAATTTCCTATTATAAACCAACTACTATAAACAGTATTGACAACTGAAACTACATTGTTTTCTGCATATTATAGCTGAAGTAATATGATTTTTCTCATAATACAATAAAGACAAATCGTGATTGAATTGTTCAACATAATTCATTTTAAAAGAACATTTACTTTAATTAACAGAAATGAGACCAACTTAGCAAAAGTAAGTACTTTAATCAAATAAAACTATATTTTAATACCAAGTACTGCAGGGAATAAATAAGAAATAAACAGCATACATATAAAACAATATACATAACAATAAATCCCCCAAAATAATTTCAAAAATTACAGCCCTGTCACCACGAGAGCAAGTCAGTAACGATGTTTTTTTAAAGCCATTCACAGTCTCAGCAGATCTAACCGAGGGGGGTGACTGAGCCCCGACAGCAAAGGCAAAATCACCCTTTGATATGCAAAGAGGCCATAGGTGGTCTAGAGGCAGAAAAGGGATGCAAAAGCTGAGAAATGTATGGAGAAGTAGTTATTTTCCTGTGTGAATTACAGTAGCCTAATGAGAAATCCCTTTAGCAAATGTTTCCATAACTCTGAGGATTTGTAAACAGTGTTACCTTGTCACTCAAATGACTCATTAGCCTGCCATGAAATAAAAAAATGTAAACTAAGCGAATTTGCGGACAGTTAGAGGATGACTGCAGAAACTTCTCCCACAGAATGAGACAGCTGCCTGGTGAGCAATAAGGACTAAAAAAATACATAAAATAAAAACAAAAAATAAAACAGCAAGCTATCTCTCTTTAGAGTGCGATGGAAATTGAATTGGGATTTGCTCTGCGATGCAAGCAGCCTGCAGGGGCACAGTAGCTGTCACCTTTCCTCCCCGTCGTGTTGGAACGGCAGATCGGTGATATATCAAGGTGTTAATGTGAGTCTGGGGGGCTCGTTTCTCTGGTTGTAAAAACACTGAGACAGACGGTGTGGGGGGGGTCCACCTCATCTGTCATTACGACCAAGGTGTGTGTACACAGAAACACACGCGTACACACATGCAAAAACACCATAAATGTGTTCTTCGGGGATTGTGTGATAAATCACAGAGCCTTGAAATCAATGCGGCTGTGTGGTAGACTGGGGCATTAACAGAGGCTAATGCGCCTCCTCTTACAAAGAATTAGCCTTTAAAACGTGTTTGGATGGGAAGGGGAGCACAAGCTACAACACGTGAACACACACAACATACACACATGGGCCAGGACACAGGCGTTCCCATCCATCCCAGAAGACCCATACAAGTGAGAATGCATATAAACACACATTTACACGTTACATAAGCCCCCTTATACGCATAAACACTGTATTAACAACGGAATGGAGGGTTGTGTGAATGTGAGTGTGTGTCCCAAGGTTGAGTGTCTCATCGTTATGTGACCAACAAACTTGCTCTTTAGTACTGTCTTGAGTGGTGGCATTTACTTGACCTTCACAACCCTCTTATCTCTTTCCTTTTCACTCTTTCTCACTTACACATGCACACACACACACACACACACACACACACACACACACACACACAGACAAACGTCTGATCTGCCCCACGAATTTTGTACATGTGACGGATTAAACCAATCCTCAACAATCATTTTCTAAAGCTCTTATTTAAATTCTTCTCACCAAATCTGGTAAACTCCATTAGTCGACCCACCAGAGGCACAAGGAGCCTTTCGGATGATGTAACTACATTAGCATATTTTTATTTCCTCTAAAATCAGGTTAACAAAAATTCTTTGCTAGCAAGACAGTGAAAAATCCCAACTTTCAGACTTTGCCATGCAATGCCCGTGAGGCTAATGGCTGTGCAAGCTCCTCAACTGATGCCCCAAATTTGACAAAGATCCAAAGAATTAGGCAGGGATATAGAAACAGTGAGAGAGCCTGGGAAAAAAAAAACAGAGAAACAGCTAAGAGACAAGGGATGGAGCTGCGGTTTAGAAAAGAGCCAAACGAGAGGGCAGAGGGAGGAAACGAGAGGCAACAGAGTTAGCGACAGTACAGAGGCTATAGGAGGGTAATGAAGCAGAGTTACTCCCATCAGAAGCAAATCCCAGGCTTTTCTGTACTTTGAATGGTGTCTGTACTATGCCTGTCTTTCTGAATGTCTCATTAGTAGCCCTGGCTTTAGGCCTAACACCACCAGTGTCAGTGTGCACTCATCGAGAGACTTGACACCCGAATACGACCAACCCCAGAGCCTGAGACGTGATGGGAGAACAGGGAAAAGAAGAGGGAAGGAAAACACAAACAAAAAAACTGCCTGTCATTTTAGTTTCATAGCCTGTGCCCACTGACTAGGGATGTCCTTGTGTATAATTTGAAAAAGGGAAAAGAGAACGAATCGATAAGGAGGTTGGTAGATATCATAAAGACAGAGAAATCCCCCAAAATGTCCTGCCAAATCACTGTCAGTCTGTCCTTTTGTTTTCACATTCTGTTACTTTGTATTCAGCTTCCCCACGCCTCTTTATGCATTCCATTTTCTTCTTTGCTCAATCTTTCTGTCTGCTCTCCCTTTCTTCTTCCCCTACCTTAAGTAAATGGAGTGCTGCTGAATTTATCATTTGCTCTGGTAATGGTGTGTTCTGACTGATGACTTGACCTTTGGGGCCAGTATTGCCTGGCAAAAAAATCAGTGTGTGGGCGCCTGCTTATGCATGCATGTGTGTCTTTGTATTCCTGTCCTTGTGAGAACTGCTTGGGTTTTAGACTTTTTGGAGAAAAAAAATGGGCATTTTGGACCAGTCTTAAAAGACATCGTGTCAGTTTAAGATTAGAATTACATTAAAAGTTAAGCATGTAATTGGAAATTCAGGTTTAGGTTTGGGAATCTATTAATCAATAGGTTGTCAACTATTAAATTAATCACCAATTATTTTTATGATAGTTTGAGTAATTTTGCAACGTAATGTGAAGTGATTCAAGCTTCTTAAGTTAGAATATTATTCAGCTACTTTATGACAAAAACCTTAATTATCTTTGGGTTGTGGACAAAACAAGACAATGCAGGACATCATTTGGGTTTTTTGAGGAATCACTGATTCAACATTTTTCACTATTTTCTGACATTTTGTAGACCAAACAACTAATTGATTAATTGAGAAAATAATCAAAAGATTAATAAACGATACAAATAATTGTTAGTTGCAGTAAAACATAAAAATGAAAGGCTCTCTCTCGAGTATAGTAAGACAAACATGCATGTGTGTGAGAGGGTGTGTCTTTTATGAATTTGCTAAAGACCCAGCATGAGGCAAAGTCACTGTGCTGTTTCATGAAATATTAAACAAATCATGAAATGTGCCTCGTGTGTGCAAACAGACACACACATACGCACACACACATACATGCACGCTCCACTAACACCTCTCACACCTAACGCTCTGGCGGCGTGAAATTGTGCTTGGGAGGAAATAAAAGGGGCGGGTGTGCCTTTGTATTCCCTCGCTTCGGCGCAGAGTAAACAAATCGCGGCTGTGCTCCTGCTGGCAGATTAGCGACGGGAAGGGAAACTCTATTAGTCATTTGACACAGTGATACCTCCGCAATTAGCCATCCGGCTGAGGGGCTGGCTAGCTCAGAGTGGGCTGACTTTTTCTTTGGGCTGCTGAGATGAGGGAGCCCTCGCTGAATGTACAAGAGATGGAAGAAAAACGGGAGGAGGGAGGGAGAGAGAAAGAGATAGGGAGTGAGAAAAAAAAAACTAGAGGGAGATCAAACCAATCGTCAGAGCTTTTCCACGTCCATCCTCCCTCCTCGTTCTTTCATCTCTGCCTCCATTTCTTTCAACCCTACTCTGTCTCTGTCACTCTCTTTTTCTCCATCAATCCCTTGCCCTTTTCTCCTTTCTTTACTTCTTCCTTTGCCCCTCTAGATCTGTCCCTCTCTGTCTATACCTCCATCCATCTTTTTTTCTCACCCGTCTCTTCTGAAACATTCCCTGCCCTCCCTCTTCTGCTGTACTTCATTCCCTCTCCGCCTCTATTTTTTTGTGTCACCCTCCCTCCATCCCCATTCATTTCATGTTTTTCTCTCGCTTTCTTCCCTAACACCCTTCTGTCTCACTATCTCTCTCCCTCTATTGTGGTTGTAGTAGACTATGTGATCAGAGCTGAGGACATGTCCTTTCTCTCGACACGCTTCAGCGCTCAGCACGATTACACAAAACCCCTCAGTACAGTCTCTATCGCTCTCGCATACGCGCACTGGCATAGACACGCACAAGCACCAAAACATGGATTTTCTAAATATGCAAGTGATTGACGTGGACTAAACATGTGTGCATGTAACATGTCCTCTTCTAATACTTTGAGGTCATGCAGCTGCATTCACACTCACACTTCAACCTTGCCCACGGATGGAGCCACATGCGTGCATGCACACACACACACACACACACACACACACACACACACACACACACACAAACTGCTTGGATGTGGAGGAGAGTAAGGATTAGTTTCTCCCTCTGTTTATCCCTGGGAGAGCCTCCTGGCCAACACACAGCTCTTGATGTTCCTGAGCTTGAAGCACTGGAGGCCACGCATACACACACGCACACACATTTAGACACACACACACACACACACACACACACACACACACACACACACACAAACAAATGCCCTGCTTTGCACTTTCAGTATCAAGCATACAGCGTTTTACAGTGTGGGAGCTGTCGGACACTTGTCTCTATGAGTCAAGGTGCCATGTCTTTCTCCAAGGGTGCCACTCAGACACAGCAGGGGCTCCAGGCCAGTGGCTGCAGTTAAATGTTCATGAAGAAGGAGAATCGTGAAAGTCATAAAAAGATGAGCTTCATATTTTTCCAACTGAAGGGCTAACCATTTATATAAGCCGCTACAAGGGAAACACTCCCGTATGGCATGTGCAGCATGTATGGCAGAAAAATTCTCATAAAATAAACATTGTAATTTTTATGGCCTTAGTTGTTTTCTACCTGTATAATGCCTTTAACAATTATTTCAGCTAATTACACTAACAATCTAATGTATGTAACGCTTACAGGCATTATACAAGTAAACTTGTCTTAGTTTGGCGTGCTAAGAAGCTGTGCCTGTTAGCTTCTGCATCCGATTTTTTATTTTACAAGATTTGATTTTATATGACAACATCTGATTAATTAATGGTGCAAAAATGCATTAGGAAAAATCTTCTTTTTTTTTGCATAATATCTGAGAATGTGAGGACTGACAAGACACTAATCTTATGGATATTTGAGGCTTATAGTTACTACACAAAAGGATCACAGTTAGTACCATTAGGGAAAATGGTGGCTCAGTTTTTGTCGCCTCACAGCAAGGATTCCAACCCGACAGCTGCAGCTTTTTGTATTAAGTTTGCATTGCATCCTCTGTGTTTCTATGGGTTTCCACCAGATGCTTCTCCTCCCACAGTCAAAAGACATGCAGGTTAGACGGACTGGACACTCTATCACCCTGGTGTAATGTAAATTTCCCCTGCCACATGTAAGCGCCCTCTCGCCCACTGTGTGCTGAAATAAGCTGCAGCCCCCCACGACCCTGGATAAGATAAGTGGGTCAGCAAATGGATGGTTAACACACTTAACTTGAACATGACTTACTAACATAGCACATTTGAGATTGATTTGGTCGAAACATGGTAGGGACATTGAAACTGAGAAAAGAGGCTAAACAGTGCTTTGCGAACCCTCCCACAGAGGGACTGTAGATGTTAACAATATCATACTATTGTGAGGCGTGATCATTTATATGTATTTATGGTGTGATAAGGAACAATAGGGGGACAAAGAGCAAACACAGAGGTAATAACCAATGTAAATAAAACGATAAACTGTGAATCAATGAATGAATAAAAGATGTTTTAAACAGAGGATATGAACGGTTCTTTTCATATGATGAAGACAGTCAATGGTGCTTTTGTGCTGACTTCAAATTTATCTATGATCTTGGAGGACAAAAAACAAATGAACGCTTCTTTCTGTAGTTATGAATTCATTACTGCTGATAAAACAGAGAATATGCTAATCATGTTAACTGAGACAACTGAGATGGGACAAAAGTAGAATTGGTTTATGTCTGTATGTTCCTGTGCTTGCTTTATGCATGTGTTTTATGCTGTGTATCATCATCAGTATAGGTGGTGTGTGTGTGTGTGTGTGTGTGTGTGTGTGTCTTTGTGTGACAGGGTGGTGCAGGGTGAGCAGCACCAACTTGACTTAAACCCACATTGAGGAAGTGCCATATGTTTTCGCAAGGGAAAGAATTTATGCTGATCTGTGGACTAAGTCAGATGCTTTGAGCTGGTAATTAAAGCTTTCTGAAGCTTCAGCAAAAACTCACTGTAAATACTGTACAAGTTTAAGCTGCAATATAAATCACCTGGATTCAACTTATTAATTGAGTTGTTGTCCACTTAGTTGAATAATACTGTAGGTCACGGTTGTATGGCCTGTCACAGTTAAGTTGATCTGTGAGAAAAGAGACTACAGCAGAGAAAAGTCCTCTTAAAATGTAGAGAAATAACTCATTTTTTGCCTTCCTTTCTTCCTCTCCTTCTTCCTAAGCCCCTCTCCTTACTTTCCTGCATTTTCACAATTTTTAACATCAAACTGACCCTCAACTTAATCAGCATTTGACGTTGTCTTTCATTGCAGAGCTGGCAGCAGCCTGACACTCATAAACCGGGCATTTAACCAGCATGACTGTTTTCACACAGGAGTAAACATCACTTTATAAGTAAGTGTGAATTCACAACTCCTTCTTTACTGGTATTCAAAAGACAGTAGGTTCATTAAAAGACCAACAGGATCAGGGGCCAAGCTGAAATTGATCCTGGCCAAACAAACCTAATCTAACCTGGCGACAGACCGAGCCTGGTGAGTGACACACTAGAGTAACAGGGGAGATGCTTCAGCCAAAAGGTCTAACAACGCCGCAGTGCTTTAGTTTACTGCACTGAGGTTTTGTCAGGTGCTAATTGATAAAGAACTGGTGATTCAGGTCTACTGAGACTGCTAAACTTCCAAAGCTACGTGTTAAATAAGTCTGCCCTTTTATCACCCACACATTGGCAATGATTGGTGCAAACACCGTAATTCCATTGAGCATTAATACTTTGTGATACTGTACAGTGATATCATGATGTATACATTTTATTTTATGGCACCATATCGGAGCAAATATTATGTTAAGGCATGTGGCTAAAAGCTAAAGAAGATGTGTACCTACAGTATGTTGCATACATATGGGTATGTATTGTTAAAACTGCAAATAATCTCCATCAACTCTAGTTACCTAAATGCACACACACAGACAGAGAAACTATAAGTAATATTATAAAACACATTTGGACATGGCAAGACATGTGTCAGATGAAGGTGAGCCTTTTCAATTCCCTCCTTCCTTCTCAAGGACCTGTCACCTTTGCTATTTAAGAGGTGCACTGAAGTTTTCCTGCCTCCTGGTCAGAGGATGCACGGTAACGTCACCCTCTCTCAAGTCCTCTCCGTCTTTATCCTATTCCTCTCTGGTCTCTTGGGCTTGTTTTCTCTCTCTCATCTCTCCCCTCCATCACTCTCTCTGTTCTGTCCCCCTCATTAGGATGTCAGATCTCATTACAGAAGGAACACAGCAGATTTAAAGGGGAAAGCAGATTGGTTTAATGGTTTGATGCAAAGCCTGCTTCATATTTCTTTCTCTCCCTCCTACTGTGCATGCATACCATATGTGTGCATATTCTCACCGGCAGAAGGGACCAGTGCTGTAGAGCAGCAACTTCAAGCAAAAATAATCTCAATTTGGTTTCAAGTAACATCATAACACACCCATGCATGCGCGTGCGCGCACACACATACACACACATGCACACAAATGCTAATGTAACAGAGGTGATACCTTGTCCTGGGAACTGCATGAATTTAATTGCAGAAACCTCATCAAAGAAGTTTGTTTTCACATTTTTTGTGATTTGTATAACACCACAGCATTCACCCTATTTATCCAAAAATGGACAGGACAAAAAAACTAAATCGCTATTAATCTACAAAAAAACAGTGTCAGTCCTCATTTAGGAGAGGAGTCAGTAGAACAAGGCTCTCGAGACTGAGGCAGAGTAAGTATGTAAAACCTGAAGATTATGGCAAGAATTTTTACAGACATGTAGAAAGCCCCCCTAAAATCACCAGAGGTTATTGTCATATACACCTAGTTTACCTACAGTAAACTTTAGAGTACTTTAGAGTTGAGGCTCCTAATTTGCTTAGCTCTTTGGAGTGGATGCAGAATAAAGAACTGTCCATGGTGCTGTCTGGTTGGCAGGTGATAAGACATAAACTTTTGAATAAAACCACAGAACTGAGCAGGGTAGTGTCTCTGTAGTGACAGAAAATGTGATGTAAAACGCTTGTCAAGCATGACACAAAATGCAAATTCCCAAGAGGCTCTGTATTATTGGTTATCTGAAGGCTCTGTTAATGGCTGAGAAAATATAACCTCGTTCGTGTGGTTTATTGATTAATGATTGTTGAAGAATTTGTGTCTGTGTCCTCCAAAGATACTGGAGAGGAACAATGTTAAGCTACATAATACCCCTTATCAACAGCAGTAGTTCAACCTGGCTACTAGAGGCACCTGACAAATAGCCATGGCACTGAATCTACCCATTCTCGCTGTCGCCACCTGAGCTACGTGCAGCTCTGATGATAGGCTATTAAAGAGAAAAAGTGCCACATCCATTCAGAGCTGCTGTTATTCCCAGTGGTTAGAGTCATTAATACAGTCCAAGATAGCTTTCATGAAATAAGGAGGGAAGGTGCAGAGGCAAAAATTTAAGAGCAAAGGCAGGATGGGAGGAAGAAATGGGTGAAAACATGCAGGGGAAGTCAGAGGAAAGGGGCACGGAAGAAGGTGAAAGTGTTAAAGCAAAAGATTTCACTGATCTGTAGACTGAATTAAGAGAGGCTATGAAGAGATATAGGAGAAAGAAATATAAGTAAATGAAGGGTAGAAAAATAGAAGTAACATAAAAAAAAGCAGGAGACAGAGGGAGAATGGAGAGAGCAAGACCGTCAAAAACAGAAAGACTGTAAAAAAAATGTATGTGACAAACTGGTGAACTAAAAAATACACAACATAAACAAATGTGTAAACCACATCCTGAGGCTTTTTCTTGCTGTGATTCCTCTTTGTACCAGAATGCGTGTGTATGCATCTGTGCATTAGAGACACTGTGACCATGCAGGAATAATCGCTTGAAATAGGCCACATTAACCTGCAGTCCTCAGGGGCGCTGGCCTGGTTAAATCCAAGAATGAAACACTGCCTAGCCGCCGCCTGCACACACGCATAGCGCTTAAAACAGGCAGACACACACTCATACTTGCACATTAACACTGTGCCGTGTGTGAATGTGTGTACGTGCTGGGCAGATAAAAAAAAAAGGATGAGGAGGGTGAGGAAGCAGGCGGTAACTGGGTTTGTGCATGTAAGAGAGAGGTTTGACCAGACACAGACACACACAGTCACACAGTTGGAGCAGATGTTCAGTAACAACTTATTTTTAGGTTTTCCTCAGTTGTATTTAGAAGTTGTGACAATGATGTTAATCTACAGTAACACTCAGACCAACAATGAACGGAGAAGTGAACTGAGCTGTGACAGACAGACAGACAGACAAACAGGTTAACAAACTGACGGTGTCCTAAACTGGATCTGACTGAATTGGCAAGTGTGTTGTCAAACTGCTGTCGACTGCGCTGCAAGAAAATGCCATCAGCCTTCCCAAGACTTCAGGTCTTTTTGTTTATTCAGATTCATATTCAGATTCAGACCACTTTATTTATCCCAAATGGGCAATTCAGTTGCAGCTTTTCCAGACGTCAAACATAAAAGAAACATAAAATCATTACAACGATCATTCAATCATTCAGAAAACAATTAAGAGGCACATGGGTATGTCATGTATTGATGTTCTTCCTACATGGAGGAGTCTGAGAGCAGACACAAGTTTCTCAAAATATAAAGTAAAAATACGACTGCAGGTGATGGTGTACTGAGGGTAGATGATTGAGCCAAAGAAACCGCAGCACAGTTTGATCAATTTGGCTGTTAACCAGACATTTTGCCTCACCAAACTTATAAAATTTGATTAAACTAGCCTTGACCCCACTTTGTGTCTGATTTACTTGCTTTTTCGTCATGTCCTGTTTGCTCCCTATTTGTCTCCTCCTGTCTCTAATTCCTAAACTGGGTCAGGAAACAGCCACTGTAAAAAAAGAAATATATAAAACAGTGCATGTACAATTATAGTCCCTTAAATTGCTTTTGTTGTATCATGCGGCTCCTCTTCATGGTTAAGTGTCCAGTTAAGTAACGTGGTAGCCCACGCTCTCAATGAACACTGTGAGCTTCATTTGACTGCAAGTGCCTTGTTGTTAAATTGGTCTTGAATTAGCCGGAAACTGTGCACCGCATATAGAGACCCACTGACTGCAGCTTTGCACATTTTTGGAGTGTAATAACCACACAAATGTCTCTGTTCTCTTTCCACTGAAGGAATGACTTATAGCATTAATTACATTGATCTATGCCAGCTTAATGAACCAATAATGTGAGGCTGCCATCGCCAAGAAAAGGCACAATGACATAATTAATGACTTAACCGCTCACCATGTCAGCACAGCCCTTATCAGTTCACTATGTGCTATCACTCTGTGCATTATGAATCCTTATTAGACAACCCCTTTATTCACTGCACATACTACTCACGTGCCTTTAAAACATGCTGCGCTAAGGCAAAGCTTTAATTCAACGCCTCAGTGACTTCAAGGTGTGGTTCAGCTTTGGAGTGTTGATTTACCACGGTAGTTACATGGGCTGAGCACAGTAGGGGTAAAATTGTGTATGGAGTGGAAAAGGTTCATTCTGATATACTGTGATGGAGAATTTAGCTCAAACGACTTGAGACAATCTATTAAAATAATGTATCATAGGAGAAGCTTATTGTAAACCTCAAGCGTTGCAATTAAATGTACATGGTCTAATCCACAGTCTATTGATTTTTGTAGCTGCAGTGCAAATTTCCTTTGTGAGTTTTCTTATACCCATCTATTGAAACTACAAATACAAGGCACAGTAAATTATAGATAACATTGGATCCTCTCTGTACACTTCTGAGGCACACTTATTTAATTATTTCCTGCATGAAAAGACAATCCTATCGCTGTTCACACTGTTCAGAATTTCACCGACAGTAATCAAAGCGATATCCCACAAAGAAAAGTGCAAACCCAATGACCCCCTAACTCTGAAATCTGCTTATAAAAGCTACACTTTACGCTTAAAGGCAATTCTCGCTCCTTTCAAGTGAGTCAAACTGATCAACTCAAACGCTGGTCTGGAGTGGCATATTTACTGCTATGATTCTGACCCAAATGCTAATGATAGCTATTAAGGCTAGGCTGGTTAATGACATCGAGGGAACAGTGAACGTGCCGTGACCGACTTGGGTGTTTTCATGTGGGTATGATACGGTAATGGGATTAACATGGCGTACCTAAACCCACATTGAGATAAGCTCAATGAGGCTCCATTAAAAATACATTGCTGGCAACAATGGAGTTACGGAGGGAGTGTGTGAGAATGAGTGTGTCGGACTGTGTGAGTTTGATAGAAAATGTGTCCTACTGTGCTTTATTCCCAACTGGAAAAGAAAAACAAAACACGCAGAATCTGAACTTTCTAATACAACAAAAGGGAAGGCAATGGTTATTTCAATACTTCTTACTCTATTATGTATTTTCTCCATTTGTTCCTGGGCTGGGTGCAATTGTTGAAAATGGGAAAGTGGGACTGACTACACAGCACAAAGAAGGACCATTAACCAAAACAGGAAATGGGTTGTAACATCAACTCATGTGGGAAAACCAGTCCTGATGAGTGTTGCTGTTACATGTACATATACCTGACACTGGGTAAGCAGTGGTGTAAGAAGTATTTAGAGCCTTAATTTAAGTAAAATACTGTGAAACTACACTTTGAAAATACTCCACTACCAATACCACTACAAGTACAAGTCATGTATTCAAAACTTTACTTAAGTAAAAGCATGAATGTATTATCAGCCAAATGTAGTAGTACAAAGTACTAATTGTGCAGTGAAATGTCAGTTGTTATTATTATATACGATTTTTTGAAATAATACTACTTACTGCACAGCCAACAGGGTTTGAAAATGTGTAATCTGAAAACTAACTTGTAACTTAAGGTAGTGGAGTAAATATTTATACAATATTTGCCTTTTTAGATGCAGTGGAGCAGAAGAAAAGTAAAGTTATAAAGTTGAATAAAATAGAAAAACCAAAGTATGGTAGGTATCTTGAATTTGTTCTTATGGGCAGTACTGTATTGGGTTAAAATCCCCTACTGCAGATAAGTGAGCATCAAGCAAAGTGGGGTGAATGCATGGGCTGGGACTGACTGACAAAATAAAATGTTGATATCAACTTAGCACCTCTTTGGCCTTCTCATCTAAGTTTATACAAGCTCAATTATTAAGGTTATCAATAAACAATAATTAAGCAGCGTCTACATGGATAGGATCTTTGCCTCAGCTGAAATACATTAATATACAAAAGTCGTAACATGCATTTTAAGTTGTAGCATGTTAAAATTAGAATTAAAATGAAGATGTAATTCAGTCTCATGAGTGTACAGGTATTAGACAATAAAACTGCATAGCTGTAATTGATAACACAAATGCAGGGAGGACTTTACCAGTGTTGTTGCGATAAGGACCTGTGTCCGGCCCCTGGCTCTGACTGAGGCTCCTCATGGGGCCCTTGTTGTGGTAGACGCGCTCTTCATAGATGGGATCTATGTGATGCTCTGGGGACCCCAAGGGCCGAAGGGGCTCCTGACTGTGCTGACTACTGTAGGAGCCACGAGAGCCTGGAGAAAAAAGAGATTGAAAAAAAAGATGTAAGGAGGAGAGGTTGAAGAGAGAGGACAAAATATGGGACAAGTATAGTACATGAGGAAAGGAAGGGTGGCGCAGAAGGGTTGAACAGATGGATTTTAAGGAGGTAAGGAAAAGTAAAGATACGTTGCAATTTCAGAAAGTGGAAAGGGAAGGATAAATGAATGTGGCAGGAGATGAATGGGTGCCCAAGAGAGACAAGAGGAAAGAAAAAGGAAATGTGTGGAGATGCTGACTGAAAGGTGGCAACAGTGAATAGGAATACAACACTCACTCAACAAAAAGCAACTCTGTCCATTTTCACCCTGGACTTTTATGTGTTTTTGCAGATGTTCCAGAGCACCAAATGACAGACATCACAGCATGCTATTTGTATAGTTGACAGATAAGGGTGATGGTGTGTATGTTTGTATGAGTGTCAGGCGAAGTGGTAAGTCAGGGATGCACCAAATCAGAAGTAGAAAAGAATGACTGAAAAAATAGAAAGAGGGACATGTACAGTGACACATGAGATAAGCGAGCGAGAGAGAGAAAGAGAGAGAGACAGAGAGCGAGGGATGCCTCTGTATTTCCTTTTTTTAATCTCCATGGAACACACTGCCAGTCGTCAGCTATAGAATAATGAGATGCAGTGTCCCCCCTCTTGCTCTGTGTTTGGCAGGAGTCCCACAGACACAGGGGCAAGGAAGACATTGACAGCAGGCATTTGTTCATTACACCGCAGAACAAATGTAAAGGCCTCTCTCTGAAAACACAGAGAGCAAAATTAAAATCGGGAACGAGAAGAAAAGGACGAGGCTCTGGGAATATGAAGACGAGTCAGCAGGGCTTGGGGGACATGGATGAGGATGAAGTGAAAAGACGTGTACAAACTCATATATACACACAGACTTAGAAAGCCATGAATGACTGGGAGAAAAAGAGACGGTCCAGTGGAGCTAACGTCGTATCATATCGCATTAGCTCTCAGTCGATGGCAAGTCGCGTGCCAAGGATTTTCCAGCGGATGAAGGGGGACGAATGCAGTGCTTCGTCAGTGTGAATCAAACATCCGTGTGTATCCATCAACTGAACACAGTCAAAACTCCACAACCCTTCAGATCATTTCAGAAATCAATGCATGTGAGGCCATCGCAGTAGGATCAAGTGCATACATCTATTTATCTCTTGAATGAACTGTCCTATAAAGCAAGAAGTCAAACAGAGTATTTTAAAGACAAATTGTAGTAACTACTCAAACAGAAATACACAGGAGGAGTCTGTTATTACTCTAAACCTCCATTATTGAACAGTCAGTTAGGGTGCTACAAGTGCCTCTGGGGATGAACAGGAGCCTTCTGGTGCTTTCTTTACCACACTTTAGCAAATGGTGGTCATGAGCATGACTGTGCCAAAGAGGCTACTGAATTTCAGTGTCCTCTTTTTAACACCATGGTTAACTGACTGGCCTGTTTACCTGCCCTGCTAACAAAAATGTAGGCTGCCTGCTGTCACACTCTGCCAGCCAGAGAAGACAAACAGAAAGAAGAAAAGAGAGTCAGAAGAAGTGAGTGAGAAAATTGAGATAAAGGAGATGGAGAGATATTGAGTATATGACAGAAATGAATAGAGAGAGTTTAAATTACACTCAATTGAAATTCTGTGAATTTAGATACAGAAAGAGAGGGAAAAGAAGCAAGAAAGAGAGAGAGTTGGTCAGAATATGCATGAAGGAGTGCTAATTAGAGTCATGGACACACCCATTAACGGCATGACTCATCCCAGCTCTCTCTCTCCCTTCATTCCTTTTCGTCTTTGAAGTCTTGGTGAGTCGGTTTTATTTCTTTATTCATTTATTTTTTTGACTCACAAGGGCCCACTCGTGGAAGCACTGACCTCTTTCTTTCAAAGGCAGAGGGAACTTTAAGAAGAGAAGATAGAATGATGCAGAGAGGAGAAAAAGACAAAGATGCCCTCCCATGATCATTCATTCTGTAAAATATTTAAAAAGGACAATAAAATGTAAAAAAAACAAACAAAAAAAACAACTCTGGTTCCTGGATGCCTCATTTTTGTGTTTGTGTAGTTGTTTCATATGTAACCATGTATCACACCTACTATAATTCTACCAGGAAAGGGTAGTATATCTGTCAAGTTGAGACTCCATTAGAGATCATATACTTCCAACAGTTTTCCCGGCCAATCAAATGAAAAAAAGAACAGACCCATATCTCTAAATATCCAAAGGATGACTGCCGCGCCTGAGGCTCCAATGTCAACCCCTAGTCAGGATCCATTTCATTAACTGCTTTTAATTATCTTATTCGCTAAAAGGCCTTAGTCATTTTCCTCAGCTTGGTACTATGCTTTTTTGCCACCACGGCGATATTTATACACCCTTCATTGCATCATTCCATTTCATGCAGAAAGCACAGAGAGGTATTTTTTTTAGGCTATTTCAGGTTTACGTAGCTTAACTCAACTGTAGAGTAGGTGCTGTACAGCTGTAAAGTACCTCTCCAAACAGACTCTACTATACTTTTAACAGGAGGATATCACCCACCAGGGATAACCAAACCTCTGACTAATAATATCTACAAATTATTCTAGGTTGGGAGGATTTGGGGAATATGGTCAGTACCAGAAATTACAGACAATTGCAACAAAGTTTTATAAAGTAAATATCTCGTGTTCCCTTTTGCCTTTAAATTGTTCTGATACAATCAACCACAGTGTGGTAGTTCAAGCTCATGAAAGCAAAGTCTGATAATCACATGACCCAGCTCTACTAATTATAGTGACAGCATGAGATCTTTTTTCCATGGGGACTCATTCCTGCTCAGTCGTCTCTTTTCTTTATCGTTTAAAGTCTTCAGGAGAGATGAAACCTCCAGGCGCTGCTTCAAGATCACAGTTATGCCCTCAGGGTAAAGCACGAAGGTCATGTTCTTTATCAATCTTCTATAGCTCCAAGTTTAAAGGACTAATCAGTTTAACTCACTCCAAAGCTTCAAAACAATGCCACCTGGTTTAATCAATATTAATCTTGTCAAATATTTAATTTATGTTAAAGAGTCAACCTGTCGCAAAGGAAGCTGTAACAGAGGCATCAACTTGGCTTTTATCAAAGCCAAAACTCTTTACTATACTTTGATCACATGTACAATCACCTCACAGTCAAAAAAGATAAATAAAGACAGATTTTCAAAATCCTTAAAACCCCTGAAAACAATCACTGACACAAGTAACAAAATAATTTGTATGCAGTTAGATGAAGTAGTGAAGCACAGGGCATACATGTCAGTAAAGCTAAATGAAAGAAGAAGGTTATCTAAAACTGCTTTTAGTCTGAATGGCACTTTAATACTAGCCTTCAGAATTTAAAGTCCTTGAAACAGTTGGCTATCTTATTTGAACAGGTGCAAACATTCAACCTCAAATAAAATTTTACACTACGCTACTTTGGACTATAACAGTTTCCACAACACATTTTCATTTTCAGTTTGACATTCAGCCAACTCAATTTTGTCAAGTGAAGAGAGAAAGCCATTCACTAGTCAATGCAACTGCAGCAGCAAATAAAACTCTCAGTTACTGTTGCCTGAATGCATCCTTTACTAAGACCAGTGTCATTCTTATACATTCAGCTTCCAGACACAGCAAATAGATCTAATTTGAAGACACTACCTGAATCATTTTAATCTTCTGTTTCTATCTGCTAGTCTGTTCATCATTCTCAAATGTAACTGCTGAACAGCAAGTACATTCATTTGGAAGTTCTAAATAACCCAAAGATATCAACCATAACATATTGATGTTCTTATTTAAAGACTGGCAAATTCAATAGACTTATATGCAGAACTTGACCTTTCTCAGATTAGCAGTGAGATGCACTGACATCCCCTTCGAACACAAATGCTCCATTGACACAAGATGTGGATAAAACACTTATGGATAGACTTTATAGATATTGGGAGAGATTTTCGTACATCCATTTAAAATTCATAGCATGTTTACTTTAAAAACAGCATAATCACTAAGACACATAGAAAGGTTACTATATTCACCTGGAGGAGTTACATGCGTTTGAGTTTGTGTATGTGAACATATGATACAGCGCAAGTGTGTGACGTCCCACCTGCTAGACTGCCAGGTCTCTGCAATGTTGCAGTAGCGTAGAGCTCGTGGGAGATCTTATACTGGTCAGAAGCGTGGTGAGCTGCCAGCCGTTTGGGAGACAGAGTGGCATAGCTCCCTATGCCTGAACTCATCTGCAAAGACAAATGTTGTTTTTCATTGCTTTCAGATATTGTAAATAAGTGCAGAGAATGAACAAGGTAAAGTCTATACCCAGGTGTAATTACCTCCTGTTAGATCACAGTGTGTTGGCAGCAAAATATGTATCAGCTGACACGGCTGACATGTTTCGATTTGTGTGGTTCAGATAGGAACAGTTTGTACCTGTATTTTTCTTTTTCAATTTACTTTACCAATTTACTTTTGTGTCTTTATCCCACTGACAAGCTTGGTAAAATGGGATTATAAATTGAAATTGGCACTATGTGTAAACCATGTCCAAACAACTTAGAGTTCAGAATGCAATATAAGCTGAAAACCCCTGCCCTAAAAATACTTCTAATCATTGTAGAGTGTGATATATTGGATATAGGCATCCAACAAATTTACCTTAGAAACCAGGGTTTAGGTAAGGTGCTATATTTAAAAACATTAGATAACTAAAACTGACCTGTATAGATTTTTATTTGCAGATATGACTCAATTTGTACTTGCTCTGCCGTTGCACCATGCAATTCTTTGTCATGATTAAAGATCTGACAAAGTGGACATGAATATAATCTTCCCTCTACTCACCCAGCAGCTTGACATCAATCAATATTATGACTTCATAATATTATCCTCAAATAGAATGGTACAACTGTCAATTATAGCTCTGTTGAAAGAAAATACTAAAACTGCACATTACCACTGTAAATACTGTTTTAAACATAATAATGATACTATTATGCTGCACATAACAAAAGGTGTCAAATTAATTTCTAATTCTACTATCTGTGGGATAACTCGCTGTGTAATTATAAGCACAGGGTAAAATAAACAAATCTCTCCAAACAATTTGATATTAAAGTCAGTATCAAACCTGGTCTGGATAATATTTAACAAAGACTGGTCCCAGGAAAAATCTACATAGTTGATCTGACAATTTACAATTGAAGGAGAGAGAAGCGTCTGTGTGCGTTTGACATGTTTTCACCATCAGATTTTTAAAAAAATGTATTCACCTGCTCAAGTGTGCAGCTATTGAGCTATTTTTATATTTATTTCACACAGATTTTGAGTAACAGAGTTTATAATTGCATTAACGCTAGTACTGGTTCAATGCATGTTTCACATAAAAAAAGTTACATATTTAACAGGAGTGACACAAAATGCACTTCCTTTCCATAACAGTACCTGGTGAAGAGGGGACGATGATGAACTGGCCCCTCCCCCTGCTGCTGTTGAGTTGGGTGGAGATGCGACCCTCAGGGGAGACCCACCCCCTCCTGCTGTTGTCACAGCAACTGTGGTGCTAGAAGACAAAGGTAATACATTTATCTGATAAATAATGACTTCAAATTGAGTCATTCTATTTCACGTATAAAAACTGTAACTCACCTCTATTATTTGTGTAGTATGTAAGTATTTTATATTCACTGCATGCCAGCATATAATGGAGGACAATGAACTCCAAAGGCAATTTTCCCTTTACCTTTCAAATCTACTCTATTGTACGCGTTTTCCAGTCCAGACTGTCTATAAAATCCATCAATGAGACTAATGTGTTAAAAACTAATTCTTTAAAAAACAATCCTCACCTTCAAACAATACATCGAAATCAATATCAATGTCACAGTCGCTGTGGCTCTCTACCTGTATGACTTGGCCAGTCGATTAGCAGGAGACTGTTTGCTGGGAGAGGAGGAGGAGGAAGGCAAGCGTTGAGTAGTGGAGTACCCTGGTGTGTCAGAGGCTGATCCCAGGCGTTGCAGTTTATTGGGGGAACCGGATCCAGAGCCTCCTCCTCCTCCAGACAAAGGGGAACTGACACGCTGGGCGGGTAAGGTGGAGCTGGAGTAGTAGATACCTGGAGAAAAAAGGAAAGGAGAGAAAACTCAATACACATGGGAAGCAGAAGAATGATTTAGAATGAAGCTATTGTCAATGATTCTGAGTATGTATACAGGCAGGTCATCTAGGAGCGTAAGCCTGACATTTTACTGTGGGTTGATAACAGGTACAAGAACATTTGTAAAAAGCTACAGGTAAGGGTCAGGGGAGGTTAACAATAGAATACAATTAGCTTAAAACTAAGGTCAAAACACAAGGCTTAAAAAAAGTTAATTCAGGGGACAAGTGTACGGTCTGCTTTTATGTTTATGTAGCCCTTTCAGCCAGGACTGTGTGTAGTGTGGTGTTGGAGTTCTCCCCACAGAACAAAACGATTGCTTCTATGCAACTACGAGTTGCTGACAGGAAGGCTCGGAGGATCCAGCCTTCTTAGAGACTTTGATGGGGTCATGGAAAGGATACCACTTGGGACTAAATAGTTTTGCTGAGGGACTTCAACACTCACATGGGCAATGATGGAGAGACCTGGAGGGGAATGATTGGTATGAATGGTCTGCTTGATCTGAACCTTAGTTATGCTTTGTTATTTGAATTATGTGCTAGTTATGGATTGGTCATAGCAAACAGCATGAGCAGGGGGTGATTCATTGGTGTACTTGGTACCAGATCAACTTAGACCAAAGTTTGATGACCAACTTTACTGTTACACAGTCAGATCTGCAGCCAGAGAGACCAGAGACCTGGCCAAAGCCCTTGTCTGCGACATCTTTAATTCCAACCTCTAAAAGAATCTCTAGAAGTTGGGGAAAGCAGGCTGATCTGGTCTTCAGCTTATGCCAAGGTGCTCAAAAGTAGGTCACGACCAATTTTCAAACCTTATATCCCGGAGGATCAATGCAGACTTTACCTTTGCTGGGTTAAGACAGGGGTCACGGAGGTTTGTCCATTCAGTCAGTCTACTCGAAGAAGCCTTATGGCTGTCACCCGAGGTCTTGAGGGAGGCACTTGGGCTCTGTTCCCCCTTATATGAGTCAAACACTCCTTATATATTAAGATTGAGACCTGTGTTTGTATTCTCTGCTACAAGTCAAACACATAACTTAAGTACTGACATTGCGAATACAAGAGTCCAAAATGCACTTTCTCATAGCGTGGCTGGGATCACCTTTTGAGATAGAGTAAGGAGCTCAGACATCTGGAGGGAGTTCTGAGTAGAGCTGCTGCTCCCTCATGCTGAAAAGAGCTAGTTGATGTGGTTCAAGCATTTGAACAGGATGCCTTCTGGGTACCTTCCTTTGGAGGTTTTCCAGGCAAATCCAACTGGTGGGAGACCCCGGGGTGGACCCAGAACACATCGGAAGGATTATACACTATATCTGGCTTAGGAAATGGAGCTGGAAAATGTTGCTGGGAAGAGGGACGCCTGGTCTACCTTGCTTAGCCTGCTGCCAACGTGACCTGGCTAAGCTTTTGAAAATGGATGGATGGATATAGTGTTTTATTTCACTTAATCAAATACTATGTCTGCTGTATCGCAATGTCTTCAGTGTAACTGTCTATGTGTGATACATTTCTAAAAAACTGTAACCAGACTGGATGAAGGAAAATATTACACAGTATATGCAACACTGTCCACAGAGGCTCCAGAGTTTGGAGGCAATACAGCTTGTTTATAAATTATGAAGGAGCAATACAACATGTGAGGGAAATTTTACATACTGCAAGCTCTGAAATCATTCTACTAGTAGCAGGGTTTTTATTCCAATTCTCATGCATGTCTGTCAGTGTCTCCAAATGTCATCTCTGTGTATCCTCAGCGCTTCATGCTATGCCAGATTAATTTATTATAAAGACAATGCATCTCCACGAGGAGAGACAGAGATGAGCTGTGAAGAGAAGGAGAGGTGAGTTCTTACCTGACCCTGCCCCAGTTTGTGATTGTTGCTGCTGGGCTGCACGACTGGATGTCACCTGAGGGCATGTGGGGGAACACAGAGCAAGTGAAGGAAGAAGAGCCATGACAGGGAGAAAGGGATGAATAGAGGGAGGGAGAAGTTGGTAGGAGGGAAAGGGAGAGACAGAGTTAAGAAAAATTGGATAAAAAAGAATAAAGTAGTAGTAGTTGCCATCAAAAACTTTTATGCACAATGAGTGCAGTCGAGCCTTTGAGGAGTCCCGAATGAACCTAGAGCTGCTAGTAATGAAATCCCCATAGAAAACAGAGGGGTGATTCAAACAGACTCATAGAAGCAGACGATGAAGTCCTAGGAGCTCAGCTGACTGAAATCATTTGTCATATAGCCTTGTTGCACCACCTACTCAAAGTAGAGAGAAAGATCACACAGATCATAGTACTGTATATTCATGTTATAATATCTATCATCTACGCCCACATTAACCCCAGTATTCACAAACGGAATAATTAGATCTGTTATTAAAATTAGATAAAAGAGTAAGACAATGGCCTTTGCTTTAGTATCACTCTACTCACACTAATTTTGTATGGTAAAATACTATATAAATATCATACAAGTATTGTCTTCAATTCAAGTCAAATTTGAAGGAAGACAGCGAAAAGAAATTTGCATTTTTGCTCACTCACTGCGCCTCTACGTACAGCTTTGACTGGAATGTGCAATTAATTCCATACAGATAAAAAGCAGTGTGCCAGTGTGTAAGAAAAAGTTAGAGCATGAGATGTCTTCCTACCACACATCACATGCTGGTCCATCCTAATATATTCTCCGTAGTCTCCAGAGACAGTAGGGGGGAGCATATGCCAGTGCTCCGCTGAGCCTCATATAGCCTTATGTTGATGCTTAAAGCTGTAAGGGTGATTCAGTTACATTATTACTAGCCTGACATGGCTACAGTTGTACAAGGCCACATTATGCAAGCACACAGTCACTGAGTCACCTTGGAGCACTGTCATCACTGCATATACAGTAGCTCTTTTCAGACGGCCAGAGAACTAAATACTCAAACCTTCTGTTTCTTAGAAATTAAGGTTATTAATACTCACAATTGTATACACGAAACATCAGGAGAGTCTAACAAAAACATATTTTTAGATGTGCTTCATTAACAGGGTGATAATTAGTGGTTTGAATATTAACACTGCTATAATGTCTGTTATTATATCTTTTTCTCGGGCATACGTCTGACACTGTTTCTGTGAAATTGTTCTTTAAGGCAGAGGCACACACACACACACACACACACACACACACACATGCATACATAAAAATACTTCAAAAGACCTCAAACATCCAATCATCTAATCATCTGATCATCCAACAGCCAATGTCATATAAACACACCCACACACCTCAACAAGCTGGTGTTACATTAAAATGCCACGTTTGTATGTAACAGTTTCCAGGTGTGAATCCTTGCAGCTGTAAAATTGCGCAGAGAGATTGGTAGGGGAAAAAAAGGCATGCCTGCTCAGCAAACCTCCCCTGGATAAATATAGCAACACGCACAGGCACACAATCTCCTATTATGTTCTCAAAGTCTCTGGTTATATTTTCCAGTGTGTCTGCTGAAGACAACAGGCCATTGGTTCCAGCACTGCTTTGTTTGCAGAGGGGTCATGAAAACTGATTATCTCTGGCTGAGTGGATTAGCTGTCTCTTTCTTAAAAATCTGACATAGTTTATGGAGGCAAACAGGCAGAGAAGCAGAGACAAGGAGACACAGATAAGGACTGAAAGAACACACATTTACATAAACCAAGGGGCAGGTAAAATGTACAGTAAGACTACGGTTCAGTAGCTGTCATATATCTTCTTGCATGTTCTTGACTCAGTAACATGACACTATGCTTCTGACAACATGTTCATGTGTGTGCGCAGAAGTGCTGAAAGGGTACAGTTCAGCATTCAATCTTGAGTTGCCAGATCTACCCTGAGCCCAACATACAAGGAGTAAATCCTGATGGAAGCTGTAACTTAACCTGGCTCACCTACAAAGGATGAGGTGAATTTCACTTTCAAACGGAAAAACCTTGGATGGGAAATATAATAGTAGAATCATCGCTACAGTCAAGATCTGTGGCCATGAAGATAAGAATAGCTGAACTGACAGAAACAGGTAAAAATGTAGGTCCTGTTCACAATCAACTGTGGGTACAAGCCTTATTAGCATGATCCTAAATAGATCTGTAAGAGTAAACAGACCAATGACACACAAATGACCTTGCTACTAAAACAAATTAGACTAAAGATACTCAATATGCACAACTTTCATGAGTTTGATTTCACATAGTATGATTTCCTCAGAACTGTCAACAGCAAAGCACTAAAAGCCAGTCAACTTCCATAAATAAATCACTATTTGGATGTCAACTCCTTCCAAACAACTAAAAATACTTGTCCGTCATGATATTAAGGCACAACGCAGCTACGTTTTTTTCCGATTCCTCTCTATATTCTTTCCAGGTTTCGCTGACGTCTTCAACAAATGTTAAAGTAAAAACTACATTCAAATGTAAAACAGCTCATTGAGGTAATTATTGGATTACCTTCCATGTCTATCTTTCACACTTTCCAAGATATCTACTTTTTTTCTGGATTTTGTCCCCCATGCAAATAAATGGACAAAATGAATGGAATGGCCAGAATAAATTCCCTTATAAAAAACACTAAGCCCTGCTATCATCTGGCTTCAGTGTACAGTCGGTGTTCATTCCTGGTTGAAATAACTCTGCAGCAGTCACAAGAGTTTATGTTTTCCAGCTCCAATCAGCAATGATGGAAATTGGCAAGTGTTGAAGTTCTAGGCAGTTTAGTTTTCCATCCATCTCTGTTCAACTAGCAATCAATCAATCATCGTTCACCTGGGGTTGACTTTGAAAAAATCTGAAGTAAAAGATGTATAAGAGCAAATACTGTAAGATTATCACTGGCCTCCATGCTGCATTCTACTATGCCCTGTTTCCTGCCGCGTTGTGATGTTGAACATGACATAAAAGACAGGACAGAAGGGAAAGGGAAAGACAAAGGGCAAACGGATCTACTGGCATTGGGAAACAGTCCACAGTCTATTTTTAGAGGGTTTACCTGCATACTGCATATACACACTAATTTTGGTGTAAAAATGATTACAGAGTGTGGGACATGACATGCAGAGCTGGGTTAAGCTGTTGAAATGCTTCTTAAAAAAGTCTCTCTTAAATTTTTCTCTCTGTTTTCACTGTTCATACTGTAAAGAACAAAATCTGCCCTTTTTCAAACATTGTAACTATCCAGGAATTAAACATTTTTCACCACTTTAAGCCTCAAAGCAACAGTAGTGCCATTCAACTTCACTCTAGTGTTAATGGACACCAGAAAGTTCCAAAATAAAACAGAAAAATTTACTTTTTCAGCACAATGTTTTTCCTACATTTTAAACACTACAAACACATATTTTACAGCAACACATTCAACAGGGTCCATTCTCTCTAATGATGTCTAAGTCTATGAATCATGCTCTTTCAATAATAAGCTAGAGTTTGAGTAATGAATCTCTATTAAAATAACTGTCTGACCCAGGAGTAATGAAGCAGTTAACTATACTATGGCAAGCCTGGTTTTACCAAGACATGTGCAATATATGTAAATGCTTTCACTCATGCAGCTTTAATTGGGCCATTAAAACAAAAAATTAACAGTACACATCATTTTACAGTAATATCCCTGGTGATGTATCCTTCCCTTTTTTATCTGGAACTACATAGAGTCTTTTAAAAAATGCTTGAGCATTTGAGGTGTTATTAGAACCTACGTTAATTGCATGTGTCAAAGGGTTTTATGTCTATGATGTCACTTGATCTGTTTGTTTGAGTGCACACGGATAAAGGGTTATTAGAGAGTAGATTATTGAAAGTGTCTATAAACAGCCTGAAAGACATCTTAATCGGGATGTGTGCCACTATGCAGAACAGTTTGCACCATAAAAACCTGCTATATAAGTCCCTTGTGTTGGTTTAGTAGGTTATGAAGCCAAGTGAGAGATCTAAGGCTGATGAGATGCAGGCCACAAAACTGAGTTTAAGAACCCTATTAATGGTTTATGTCACTTGATTGAGCTGCAGACGTGCTACAGTCACTGAGATACAAAATAAGACAGAAATGGATTTCAGACTGATATAGACTGATGAGTGTGAACGAATAGATAAACAGCTTGATGGGCACCAAGTAAATAAATGATAAGCATAGATGAATTGTTGGCTGAGGTAACTAATAGATAGAAAGCCTGACACACTGTCTGAGGGAGAGCACTTTCGCGATACTATTCTATGTCATCTTGCAGTGCTGCTTCTTCTCGTCTCCGGTAAAACACTGGGATGTTTGAGGTGCCATGTATCCATGCATTATTAAAGCAGGGCCTCTCAGGGTTATAAATACCCCACTGAAGAGCAGCACCATGCTAGACTTTTCACTTTCGCTCCACTCTCCCTGAAACAGTCACTTGTGCAAACTTTAAACAAATGCATTGGTGAACACCCTCAATTGAAGGAGTGCATCAACTCCTCCCTAACCTCCCATGTGCATATGCATTTACACATGCCTGCAAGCATGCCAACAAATCCTGCATGTACTGCACATGCATGAAAGCTGCACCTGCCTATCCAGCAGCACGGGCTTGCGTAAAGCTATTCATGAGCAACAAGCCCTGCTGACAACACTGGCCCCATTACACTGACAAGCCAAAAACATCAGAGAGGAGAATACACACACACACACACACACACACACGCAAACACACACACATAAACACTCTTGCTCACATAGACAGAGATGGTTAGCAGAGAGGACAGCGAAGAAAGAAGGGAGGAGGGAAAAGAGGACAAGAACACTGCAGTGCAAGAGAACCAGAGGACAAGAAATTTTATAAAATTCAGAATACAGATAGAATAAAGTCTCCTTTTGCCTTATCTGTCCATTCATCTATACACCAGTCTATCTGTCTTTCTATCTTTCTGTCCTTGCCCCTGTACTTCTTATTAAGGGAAGGAATGGAAGCTTTCTCTGAAACAAGCTCTGAAATGAGCTTTGGTGTGACTCAAGGGGGGAAATGAATAAATGTGTTTACAAAGAGAGATATCACCTCCTTCGCTTTTCTCTTTCAAGTGAATCACATACATGAGCAAAAAAGCTAACATAGACACACAGATTTGCACGCGCTCACACACACACACACACACACACACACACACACACAGAGCAAACATCCATTCATTCCACAGATTAAAACCTTACTGAAAAACACATGCAGGTACTTGCAAAGATGCATACAAGATATTCTCAAAGAGCTGTGATCCTACTTAAATAATTATCTGGTTTATAATTATTGACCAAAAATATTTTCTCATACTTTCAATCCATTTATCACAAATGGAACATTTGCCCCAGACACACACTGGTAATACATTTTAATGATGCTCTGCAGCTGTTCACTGATTTAGCAGATGTGTGGGTGGTTAGAAAGTATGTGTGTGTGTGTGTGTGTGTGTGTGTGTGTGTGTGTGTGTGTGTGTGTGTGTGTGTGTGTGTGTGTGTGTGTAAGCATGTCTTGTATTACCAATGATATGTTAAGGACATGAAAATTGAGAATAATTGGCTCCTGTAGACTGGAGAGTAATTTGTTGGGTTTTCTCTCTTCATCAGCACACTGCTGTGATTAATATGTGACTTTGTCTCAAGCTTTATCTCTAAGTCCTTATAAACAAGACACTTGCTGAGATGTCTCTGTGTGTATTTAATCATCTCCTCATTTTGGTCTACGAGTATGTGATTACCTGTCTCCTTCAAAACAGCTTTAATGAATTTGTCTAACCCTGTCTCTCTAGTCCTCCCAAATACTGAAAAATGCTACGGATTGCTCAAAGAAACCAGTTGTAGTCACTGGAATAAACCTCCTCAGTAAGGCAAAAAAAAAATGGGATTCTATATGAATATGTACTGATCAAATCCATTCAACTATGATGTTAAACAAATCCACAGTGAGAGTCAGAGAAACATGCAGCAGGAGGAACACTGTGCAATGTAGTGAATAAAAAAACAGGGTAGAAAAAAAGAAGCGCGATGTTTGCTCAGCTCGTGACAGAAAAACGGAGGAACGAGGAATCTGAAAATCGGCTTATACATTATATCTCAACAGTCGGTCCATAAATGCCCTCAATGGACAAAAGAGTACAATGCAGTTGTACTTGAAAACTGTGAAAAACTCACTTTAAGTGAATTACTTTCACAGTCAAAAAAGTTTTAAAGAACAAACAATTAAGTTTCCCTGAATGGCACATGTTAGAAAGTCCAGTTGTCTTTCTCATCATCATCAACGCTATTCAACATCCTCATTATCATCTGTGTACCATCATCAGTATTTCCTACCTGGTTGTAGCTGTGCACGGCTCCTCCAACCTGCCCGCTGCGCTGAGGAGTTGCTGCGGAGATGCTGTCGCTAAGGGCGAGGGTCTGGTTGCTATGGTAGCTGGCAGAGTACTGGAGCGAAGCCTCCGGGGTGGAGTTGAGCTGCAAGGAACTCTGGGAAAGAAGAGTCGGTCCTACCGATAGAGACAGGAACAGTGCATGGTTTGGTGGGAGGTGGGGGTTGAGTTGAGTGTGAGCGTGTGTGTGTTTGTGTGTGTGTGTGTGCATATAAAGAGAGAGAGTGAGAGAGTGAGGACAGAGAGATTAAGAGTGAGAAAGAGTGGGGGCGTGAAGGGGAAAGATTGAGAGGCGAAGAATGAAATGGGGAAGAGAGAGAGAGAGCAGCAATTTAGAGCAGATAGTGCAGCAGTGCAGCACTCCGTGAGTTGGAGATGGCATACATAATTTATTAGCAGAGGGAAAGAGAAACAGAGGAACAGAGAGAATGAGAGGAGGAGGAGGAGCAGGGAGATGGAGAGGATGGGAGGAGGAGGGCTGAGAAGAAGAAAGTTGTAATAGATGGAGCATCTAATAACTTGATTTGTTACCACCCCAAACATGTTACCTTGCCGATTTGAGCAAGCCTTCTCTTGACCCACTGTGTATATAAGGAAATCAGGATAAATCATTTAATGCTGCTTCGTTTCTGTTGCTTTGCAAGATGTTGAAATATAGCAGCAGTAAGCTCAATTCATCTTCCATACACTTTGACAGACTAAGACCCTCAAAATATTAACATATATGAATCAGATCGGCTTTAGCCAACGATAGGTTGTAGCAACCCACACCACACACACACACACACACACACACACACACAACCTCAACCAGGAGTTTAGAGGCAGCATCATTTCTACCACCTGAAGCAGTCTCCGCTGTGCCATCAAATAATAATCCTCTCTCTCTGATTCCCATGCTGTTCACATAAAGCCTCTATTGACTGGGAAAAACACCATCATAAGGCAATTTTTATGAAGAACGATCTTCTAAACTGTGTATGGACTGATGAAGTGAACCTAGGGGAACTGTTACAAACCACTTTAATGCCAGCGGTTATATAGGTTAATCTGTATGTGAGTTTCTATGTGTGGTTTGGTTTTATTGAGGACCAGTTAAGTCTGTGACATGTTCACTCAGCGGTGTATAAATATTTCACCAAGTTTCTATTTTTACTCTCTCTCCTCCTCTGAGTACAAATTTCAAGTAGTTAATGTTTGGAGGTAAAGTAACGTAGTGTAAGGAAGCAGAAACAAGGATGTCTCTGTTTTTTTTTTCATACTTTCCCAATTTTAAATTTCTAAATATCATGAATATGTCCTTATAAATTCTATGGTAAGTGTCTTCCCCAGAGCTCACTGCCATGTTTCTTTCTTTACCCAAAATAACAAAAGTGCCGTATTCTCCCCCGTATCTATTTGGTGGCTCTCTCTGTCTATCTCCCTCTTTTCCCTGAGAATCCTTTTCTCCCTGCAAGTCGTTGCGTTGTGAACCGAGATCAACTCCTCTGCTTCTTGCCTCCACAAAAGACTTGTCTTTTCTCATCCCGATTCATCCCTTACTTTTTATGAATTATTAAACAGCAGTCAGTGTTACGCAGACTGAGTGGGAGCTCCCAAACTCATCATCACTCAGCCTTGATGTTTGTTACACTGTGTGTTCTGCGCGACAAAAACTGTACACGCTTGTTGCAGTGTTCATACATGTGAAGTAAAGTGTGTTCGCCCTAGATGGTCAGATGATAGGAGCATCATTGTGTTGGCTGATTAAGAAACAATGTATGTATGTGCTCTTTGTGTGTGTAATGGTTGTGTGTGTGACTATGTGTCAATGAGTGAGAGGGTGAAATGAAAAACACTGTCGCTAGTAGGGCTTTAAGTCCTTTAATGTCTCTATTGAGTCTAATTCTCTTCGTTCTCAAATGAAAAACATGAATTTTTCAGCAGCTCAGACAAATTATGAGCGTCATATTCTTACTGAATCTTGTGAATGTTCAGACACACATACACACGCACACTTGCACACAACTCACATAAAGACACACTGGTTATACCTTTTTCAAAAGGCTGGTTTTAAGGTAGTACAATACACCAAAGCCTCACAGTAATTGCTCTGAGAAGTAAATTTCATTTCATAACATTCACATTTTTTAGAGTTCTGAACATTTATTTATGTCTACAGACATTTGTGTGGCTCTGTTGTGACACCTCACCAACTACAGTATCAGCTGAAAGCAAAAAGCCTCCCTGTTTTGTGCCACCTTTCACTGAAGTCAGTGACATGTCACTATTCTGTGTATTTACCGCTAAGCTATTTGCAGCGCTACCATTTGGGAAAAACACACATACACACAAAGAGCTCTGCTGAATTTATCTGCACCCACACATTGTGATGCTTTTGGTAGAAGCCCATTTGCAAAATGGGAAAAAAACAGCTGGGTATGGAGCACTCACAATGAGAGAGCTCACAATGAGAGTGCCATCTATTTGGACTCAGATCAAGCAGGAGTGACGGGGACTCAGGCACTTCCTACAAGCAAGATATGAATCAAATTATCTGACATGTCTCGCCCAGTTCTGCATGTGCTTCAACATGCAAGTTGTTTCTTATCAGAGGGGACCAGCAACAGCTATTTTGAGAATAATATTCCAGTTTTCCCCGACAAGCTTTGGTGCTATGCACAACTCATGATCTGTTTGCACTGTATGAGCAGATGTGTGCTAAACAGTGTAAAACTGTGTCTTGGTGTGTGCATGCATTTATTTTACTTAGGAGCTCCAAACAGTCCATTGTAGTAATACTGGAAATGACAAATGGTGAAACTTGTGGTATAAATGCATTTCTACATGAGAGTAAACTCTTATGTAGCAATGCACTGAGCAACATGTACAGTGCAAATTCTTAAAATGCCATCCATTATAGCAACATCAACTATCAACAATCAAAAAGGTCACCAGACAATAAGTAAAATGGGAATGCAGTGATCCAAAACCAATGACCTGCAAAGAAAATGCCACGCACATTTAGCAAACACAGGACGCCTCTCATTCAATCTCATTTTTTGAATTGCATTGTCAGAATACAAGGTCTGCAGGATGGAAAGCCTGCTTGAAACTGGACGGTTGTTGTTGCATGGTGTGCCTGTCTGTTTATATGTTGTCTGCCTGGCAGTTATCCATCCCTACATCAGAAAAAGCAATGACATTTTTATCTGCTCGTAGAAGGATCTTGGTTTTGATTATAAAGCCCCAATAGTCTGAAAAATGTCACATTTGAGCCAAAGCACATTTTCCCAAAAAACAAACACTCATTGCTCCAAAGGCCCATTGTTATGAAACTGCTCATCATCACCCACTTATGTATGAAACTTAACTGACATAACAAACATACTTGTTTTAAACCAAAACATGATCTTTTATTGAACCAGGTTGTTGTGCCTAAACTAATCCAAACTGTGACACAATGTCAAAATGTAATCAGATGTTTATTACTTATTTATTATTTTTGGAACAACAGTGGGCCTTTGTTTTCTGTATAACAAGCTGTCAGACAAATCGGCTTTTGGTCCAATGGGACATATTTTGGACTATTGGGGTTTCAGAATAATGGGCCTTTGGAAGAATGGGCAGTCTATGACTGAATTCGTACCTGGTGAGATATAACAGGGCTCTAACCGTTTTTGTGTTAAGACTATATTCACATCTTCAAATTGAGCTATTTAACTATGTACAATATATATACTTATAATATAATATATTCTGGAACAAAGTCCTCCCTTGACTTGCTTATTCTGAATAGAAATTAAATCTGAGTGAGACTCCATATCAACACAGGGAATAACGGTACTCAGTGCCAGCTATCTAATGGCCTGAAGGACTAATAATAGTGCATTTTCTCATTTCCTTTCAGGATAACAGTTATAATTACCAAACAATACACACCATAATTCTTCGGTATTTAAAACAACCACAGGTGTAGTTTTTATTAAGATTGCCTGGATATTCTTCCCACCACAGTAATTCTGTTTAAGAAGTCATTGTGCATGACAATTAGAAATGAGATTCACATCCCATTTGAAGCAGTAACAGGTTTGTTTACAATTGCTGAACTGCCTGCTAGAGTTAAGCAGAGCGTGATTTTGATCAAACTAATTTCTCGTCTAAGTAAGAACAAACGTAAATAAACATAGAAATTAGAAATCGAATTAAATTCGGTTTGTAACTTTATTCTCACAGCTAAAAATGTGTTTGACAGAACTGCTTTGGTAACACACACACACACACATACACAATGATGCTGATGAGTGCACTTACTTTCCCCACTGTCAAGTATTCCTGATTCCTGGAGAGAACGAATGCAAGAATCCACCAACTCTAAACCTGTTGTTAACTCATCTTCGATATCCTTTTGTCCATCAGCTGTGAAGGAGAAAAGGGGATGAGAGACACAGAAAGACAAAGGAAGAGAGAGAGGAAAGGGAGGGAGGGAAGGAGGCAGAGAGATGAATGAGATCCCTCTTGGCTGTAACCTCAATCGTATACTCTCACAGTCCGTAAAACCCCACACATTACGACTTGGTTATGAGCTGTAGGACATTTGGATTATATGCTGGAAAGGACCCTGATAAGTCTGCCCTGGGAGCTGCCTGCCTGGAAATGAAGTTGTAGTCAAGTCAACGTTTAGTGTGTGTCTAAGTATATGTGGGAATTTGTGTGTGTCTGTAAGCAGCAGATGAAAACATGCAAAGAGTGTATGCTGTAGTTGTCACACATGCAGATTTAGACAGACTGTCAAAAGCAACAGCGGCCTTGGCCGGGCACCACTTAGACATTCTGATATGTATTTGAGTTCGTCACTGTGACTCTGCATGAGTGTGTGTGTATCTGAGTGTGTGTTTGCAATCATCTTTTAATCCACCAGGTATGTGGGTGGGTGCTTCTGCCCATACATTACTGGGCTGCTGGCATAAATTTCAAATGTTCCTTGACACACAATTTTCCTACTATGTCACTCAGATACGAGGCGGAACAGGCCTTGTTGGTGTCAGGCAATAAATCTAATCCTTCAACTCAAGTTGTGTCGCACATATAAAACCCTGCAGATTCCGTCAGTGCTACTGAGGTTTTCAGGTGAAAAAAACTTTAGAAACTGAAAAAGGTTTGAGGCAGGTATGGTGAGCTTTACCTTGAGCGTTCCAGCGAAATTGCTCATCTGTCGAACTGCAAAAGAAGGATGAGACTTAATTAGAAACAACAATCATAATATGAAAGTTGCAGACACACTTTTAAAACAAAGAAAGATTTCAATAAAGCATTTTACAAAATATCAGGTAAAGTATATTAAACAGACACATTCTCTCTCAAACAGGGACATTGTTCATCTTCAGACTCTTGTTTATATATAGAGGAGACATTCACTCACCAGCATGTTCACTTGCAATAAATAGAGAATGTCATCCTTAAATGAGACATTCACAGTAAATGTCTGTATTTTCATAAGTAAAATATTTATTGTGCTGAAAGCAACTGCCAATTATTCTGTGCTGAAAGGAACTGCTAATGGCCTAAATTTCTGTAATGTTCTATTCTGCTGAAATATGGAAAACAACAACAAAATAATAAGAAATAAAGTAAAACTCCCAGATGTCATCTCAGTTGTTAGTCAGCCCAGGCTAAAACATTTACAAAACTATAACTTTCATGCAATGAGGCCCTGGGCACTCGGGTCTTTTTTTCTTAAATGGATAGTGTTGTTGTGACGTACACAGCCACAAGTCACATACATTCACACAGGCAAATAAGACTCTTTTTCCATTCTCTTGATGACTGTCAATTGATTGGTGATTGATGGGGGGTTGAACAGAGAGAAAAAGACAAAGCGAGGTAGAAGGAAACAGACAGGCAGAAATAGAAAGCTAGAGACGAGTATTGAGCTGCCTGCTGTGTGATCAATGCAGACACAGACAGACTAACTGATACATATAGACTCTTTCATCTGACTTCATCCACACCATTAGACTGGCTGTCTGGGCTAGTCTGCCTGTGTCTGTGTATATCGCATTTAGAGTGTTTGGTATTCCACATACCCGTACCATACATTTCTAATTGCATGTCTGTCAGTGTAGGTGCATGTGCACCTTGAATGTCATTTTCCAATTTGTGCCTAAAGTGCTTGTGTACCTTCATGTGTGTACAAGTTTGTTGAGGTACATGAGAATCAGTGAATACATTTACATGTGTTTATCTGTCTATATGTCTAGGTGGCTGATATTGTAATGGGCATTTTCTAAATAGCTTTTATAGATTGATTTGACTGGTTGAATAAGTTTTGATTTGAAACCCAGCAGACTATTTCTGGAGCATCAGTGTCTTGCAATGAAAGCATTGGTTAATACTCTGCCATGTAGCCAGGAGAGGAGAGAGATTGTAAAAGAAAAGTTCATAGCTATCATGGCTACTATTTAGTAGTAAAAACTGTGATCTAACTTGAAAACAATTTTTGGTATCTAAACTTCTATTTTCAGTCAGACTGTTTGGCCATCAGTTTGGCCAGCTGCTGACCTTGCAGAACCGCAGGACCTGTGCTGCTGACAGGAGAGCTGGTTTCTGAAGCATGACGACAATACCAGAGGTCGGAGTTGGTGTCGGCTGAATGGACGAACGCTTCAGTGGCAAGCCAGTGACATCTCACTTCTGGAGTATTTCTATATTAAGACTGCATACACTGTCACGTCCCAATCCTGATTTTAACCAAACCACAACCATCTCTAATCTAACCTTCATTTAATTATGAAAACTTACTGAGACAATCCCAGAGCCAACAGAGTAACAGGTTTCACCATTTATTAATGCACTCGGAGTGCAAAAACAATTCTCTTGGTTTTTTTTCACCAGTACACAGTAACAGCAACTGTTGCAACTGTGTTGGAATTACAGTAAATGTGAACTGGAAGGCCGTGACAGCAGATGGTGTACCATGTGTATTTTCTCTGGTTGCACCATTCAAGACCCGATCCCATGACCTTTGTTAACAAGATCAAGACACAAAGCGATTGTGGTTTTAGATGTTAACTAGAATTACTATATTAGGGTTTAAAGCTTTCAGGCACCAGTTAAGTTTTAGTTTACATCCATTTCTGTCCAGACCCATGTACTGTATATAGTGAAGACTTTGAAAGGATTCAATGAAAAGATAAAAGATGTAATTTTTGGCAAAATGGCAGCTATCACTTTATTAACATTTATGATTCCAGTTGATAATTTCCACTGACAAACATGCCGTCTTCACTTAGAGACTATTATTACAGAGGAGCACAGATTACCTGACGCTCCATATCAGCAAAACTGATGAGCTTGTGTTGGACTACTACTGTATGTCTTTAAGTGTGTTAGTTCATCGAGAGAAACAGTCAAATTCCTTGTATGTGGTGACATGCTAGGCCAATAAAGCTAATTCAGACAGAACATACAGAAACATGGATGGTTCACACACACATGTTCAACCCAGCAGCAGGGATGATCTCTAATATCACCAAAGTTTCAAGGTGGACGCCCAAAATGAGTATCTGACCATATGTGAAATATAATCAAATTTCCCCTTCTGTTCCTAAGGTTATGGTGTCGAATACAATAGCCAGTGTTTTTTTGTTTTTTTTACATATGATGTCACAGTAAAGTTGACCTTTGATCTTTTCGATATAAAATGTAATCACTTCCTCATTTTATCCTAAATTTTATCTGGCACCGCCTTTTTAGACTTTAGCGGATCAGGAAATCCACTGGCCAATTGCATGCGAGTTAAGCCATCCCACGTGACGCAACTCAGCCAATCAAATCTGTGCATTCCAGGCGATAAACATTGCGACTCTGAATACAGACAGATGAAAGAGGTGAAAAGCGTGTGACAGTCGGAAAGACGAGTGGGCGATACAGGGAAAGGAGACAGAGACACGAGTGAGACAGAGAAAAATAACTCCACATGTCGTCTCTAAGAGCCGATGAATGTTCCCCCAGAGTCGCTTGGATTTTTGGTCAATACAAAAAGCCATTTACTGATGGAGGGGTTGTCCAGGAGTGTATGAATGCAATAGTCCAAGACTCATATACTACTAAACTAAGTACTTCATAGACTACTTGCATGCATAATATGAAGTACTTTTACTGTGTACTTTTCGAGTAATTCTTTGTCAAAATCATGACCAGACCACACAATAATAGTCTAGGAAGTACTTAGTTCAGCAGCACATGAATCTTGGACTACTTATGGAAAATATGTTTTTTATTGCACATCAAAGTTGGGCGAAATATCCTTATTCTTGTGATCTGGTAAGGATTTTGACCCAGGATTACTCTAAAAGTACACAGTAAGAGTACTTCATATTATACAAGCAAGTAGTCTAGGAAGTACTTAGTTCAGCAGTGTATGAATCCAAAACTGCTTAACTACTTAAAAGTACTAAAAAATTCTCACGTCCTCCTTTACTTTGAAATCCGGAAGGATACCATCGTGATACCTTCAGCTCACTACCGGGAATAATTACTGTAAAAGTATCATATGTTTCATGGGTCTGATTGAGAGACTGCAGTCTGCTCCACAGTCACTACCACTACCAGCAGCTCTTCAGAGCGGTTTCATCACGAATACCGTAAATGTTAGAAGATTCGCGCACTAGAACAAAATGTGCGGCTGATTTGACCAAGCAAACGCGAACCACGACTGTATGGAATTAGATTTGTGCCAAAAGTAACAAACAAAACTTTTTAAATTGCAAACAAAAATAGGAATTTGAGAGAACGTAAAACTAATTTAAAAAATAAAACTTATAACTTGCAATCAAATAATTTGTCAAATACTGTAAAGTATATATTCGTCGTCATCCCGGGTGTGACGGCGAGCCAGTCATCTTAAATGCAGCTCTTTGAAGATTAACCGCTGGCTTGTTAAACTATTTTTGTTAGATAAATATTGGTATCATGAAAGAAATCTAACGATGTGGTTAGACCGGCCCATCACATCAGGAGACGGGCTGCTGTCTCTGAGACCTCCCGGAGCGCTGGTCCCACAGGTGGCTCTTCACATCTCCGAAAACGTCGTAACAAATTTACAAACAGGCGTCATTTGGATAAACTAATCGCATATTAAGGATCTAAATAGGTACTTTCTCGCATAAACATATATTAAAACTTAAGAAAGTGGTGTATTAACAGGGCTAAAGCGAGAATTAAAACAGCTTTTATTAGCTCTACCGCTGCAGCGAAATGCATTCTGGGAAACTTGCATACCGTATACTGCGGACGTCGAGCTGTGTCAGTCAAAAACTAATTAGCCAATGGGGACGCTCTGCTGAAAAAGCCAGCCCACCCGAGAGTTTGTGCCAAAACTGCAAACAAAAAATCAGGGAGCGCAAACGAGAAAGAGCTGCAGCGAGACCGCAAAGCTGAGAGTCAGCGCAAAAGTCTGAGCGGAGAGAGAGAAGCAAAGGGAACCGTAAACAAAATAATGTGTTATTAGAAGAGTAAAAGACCAATACTTTACAGTATTTGACAAATTATTTGATTGCAAGTTATAAGTTTTATTTTTGAAATTAGTTTTACGTTCTCTCAAATTCCTATTTTTGTTTGCAATTTAAAAAGTTTTGCTAAATTGCTCGTGCAGGTGGTGATGGAGGTTGGTGGTGTTACCTCTGGATGTTGGTACAACTGTTCTGCAGGTCCTGCACAGTACCTGGGTCTGTAAATTGTCTTCTGGCTTGAGTTCACAGTATCTCCAAATCGCGGAGCTGCTATTTCTTTTTGCCAAAAGCGCTTCGTCAGCATTTTCACCGCTCTGCTCTCCTGCCTCCGCCGTTCTGTTTACTCTGGCAACTAATTCTCATGCAGGAACGCAGAAAAGCTGGGCGTCATCTGATTGGCTAAACGGTGTGCATGCATGGCCCATGTGTCCAGGGCCCCATCTGATTGGCCAAATGTCAGCACGCTGAGTGTGAAAGCATGGCGGATGTAAACAATACTTATCGCACTTCAGACCAGCTTTTGCGATGGGTTTATCTCGCATGTTCACATCGAGATGACGATGAAAATACGATTAATCGTGCAGGCCTAATTTGTTGTAACAAGCAAAGAAGAAAATGAATCTGTCTTCCAATTCAGTGCATCTGTAACCTAATAGTTATTTTTGTGGTAGAAATATCGGTATCGGTACTCTGTATCGGCAAGGACACAAATGAAAATACTCGTACTCGGTTTGAAAAAAATTGGTATCGGTGCAACCCTATCCTAAAAGATGTTTGATATTTTGTCATAATCAGCATAGGAATTCTTGTTGAAAAAATGTTTCTTGCAAGGTTAGAATCTTGACTTTTGACCACCAATTTCTAATTAGTTCACATGAGTCTAAATGGCCATTTATGCCAAATTTGAAGAAGTTCTCTCCAGGCATTCCTGAGATTCTGCATTCAGAGGAATGGTACATATACATACGTATGGACAGGTGGAAAGACAACCCAAAAACATAATGACTCCAGCCACGGCTATTGCTGTCGCCGAGGCAGATGGGGATTTGTTTATTTCTGACAGTGGAGATAGCATTGACAGTTTAAGAGCCATGGTCGGGGCCATAGATTTTAACTTGTACATACCTCAGTCTGATAAAGTATCAACTAGAATGCCACTCCGTACAGCCCATGCATCCACCAAGGCCCAACAGTCCCCAATTATTCAATCAAGCCTAATCCAATATCAAATGAAGCACATCTAAATCCACTAGATCCAGATTTTTATTTGGATCTGAATCCAATTGTACTCACTCATAGATACCAGATCCTCTGCCCCTGAACTTTCTCTACCACTAGGGGATGGAAAGCAGTGATTGCAGGTTGACAGAGGGGATGCATTTTGGCCATTTTGCTAACGAGAGTCTGGCATCCCCCATTAAATTGCCTGCTGCGGGGAGGCATAATAAAATAAATATCTTTCTACATTGTAGTCTTGTGGGAATCAATAATTACTTTTAGCCTATTGTCGATATTTTTGTGTTACAGTTTCTGACTACGTCTGCATAATTTCGGTTTATCTTGCCCTCAGGATGCAGCTTGTTTTTTGTTCAAAGTTATGATCATATAATTGATAATCACTCTGATGAACTCATGCAGCACTAAAGAGGGGACGAGCATGAATGCAGGTCATATCAGTTAGAAATAACTAAAGGAGAAATTGAATAACCTAATTAAACCAGAGCAATGTAGGAGAAAAGGTTAAATGGGTAAATTCACTTGAAATAAGCTACTGGCCATACTGTATAGTTCTTTTACTTTTTTGTTGTTGTTTTTCTTAGAAAACTTTTACCTGTTATGAAGATGATCTTTATCATTTAGTCATTTCAGCTGTCCGCCCACGTAATCTAGATGGTGTCACTTGATTAGTGTTCTGCATGTTTCTTTTTGTTTCAGTGTTTTCTTGAACAAAAAGACACAATTAAAATGTAATGCTTTCTTGAAATAAGCTAACAGCTCAATGGCCATATTCTCTGGTTTGTGAAGAAGGAACTGCATTCAAATGACTTTGACTGAAACTTACTAGGTTAATGAAAAACTGGGATTTTTGGGGCACCAACAACCACGAGAATACAAACAATGACTGTGACCAAAAGGTCATTGGTTCAAACGCTTGGACCAGCAGAGGAAATTTGAAAAAGATTATTAACTATTAATTCCCAGTTGCTCCTCAGTGTTGAATATTATATAAGAGTTGCTGCTCTGTGTAGCTTCCTTTTGTGAATTCGCTTGACTGTCTGAATATAAATTAGGATTATGTTCAACAAATCTTTGCTTGACAGAAAACATTTAAAATAAATACCCATGAGGCTGACTAGCACTTTTCTGCTGTGGTATAGCAAGTACCCTGCAATGGGCCAGTTATAGTTCCTGTCTTATCGACAGGGGTTGGTACTGTTTAGGTTTTTAGTTTTTATTGAAATATGCTCCTGAATCCTATGAGTAAGAAGGGGGAAAAAATGGATCATAAAGAAAAAACACCTCTACGCTCAGGTGATTTAGGTCTGTGAATATTCTCATTCATCCAGGTCATAGTTATCTCAAGGAAATTGAATCGAACACAACTGGATTTGGTGAAGCCTCTTGGATGAGAGGTGAAACGTCTTCAAGACAAAAACCAAATCCAGTTGTGTTCGATTCAATTTCCTTGAGATATCAGGTGATTTAGGTTTCCATAAGTGTAATTTAACATTTTACACTTGTTCTGTATGTTAAACATTATTATTATGACTGGGAAATTCTGAAATTATGCATTTTTATACCATGCTAGAGAAAAAACTCATCATGCCAGATGGACTCTGAATGTGCTGTATTATTCATGTATTTGGCAGGTTTTCAAACTCCCCAACTCTGGGTCATTATATTCTAAATAGTATACACATGCCATGTAGACAGAAGGGCACTAAGTCCAAACTTTGCTTTCAGCGTTGCTAAGTAGAAATCCAAAGGATGTTTCAAAACAAATTCCAGGGTCAAGTCCAAGTTCGTATATATTTGGAATCGGTTTTTGAGACCCAATCCTAATTACAGGTTGACTGATTGCATCACAGGCACAATTTAAATTGGGGTGATGCAGAGAGAGTGCTACAGAACTAATGTAACACTGGCATTATACAAACTAACACACCAACAAAGACTGCTGTAAAATGATGACCAGATGGTAGAAGAAGTGGCTTTCATGCGCCTGCAGGAAATACAAGAGGGTAAGAGTAGTAAACATAATGTCACTGTGTCCAAACTTGTACTTGACTTAGAGAGGGAAAGAGAGCACAGCCAGAAAGAAAAAGAAAAGTTTGCATGATACACTTAGAGAGCTGATAGATGGGAGAGATTTAATAAGCACAGCGTTATTCCACCACATTGCACACTCTTGCCTGCAATGCCACAACACCAGCGAGGCAGTGCCTCTCTTCTAACAGTGAGCCTGTATTAAAGAGACATTTTAAATTCACTACTCCACTCTCAACAGCCACGCAGCTTAAATCAACACACAGCGTCCTCTACTGTTCCCAGTGAAATCAACATGGATACTTTACCACAGACTCTACTTAGAATTCACAAACATATAGCTTGGAAGAAAGAATATATATGTATAGAATATATTGTTTAAATCTATTACCAATTTGTGCATGAGTTTATCTGTTCATGTCCCCTGTGTTTTTGGAAGAATAAAGTAAGTACTTAAAGTATAACTTATGTGTTAAAAAGTGAGTGTAAAGTCTACTGATGGGATTTTGCAAAAAAGGTGTATGAAGGTCACAGTGCAGTTTTCAGTACACATATATAAAAAACAGGTAAACATGTGTTTAAGGTTGCATGCAGGCAGCCATCCAGACAGGAGTCCCAGCAGCCACATCCTTCATGAGTCATTAGTCCCTAGCTTGGAGAGCATTAATCTGAAAGAGTTACACACTGCCACACAAGGTTCTGCTCAAATCCTCTGGCTGCCTCCCTTCAAAGATAGCAGTGCTTAAGAACACTTGGCTGTCCTGATAAGGCTTTAAGTGTGGATGTGTGTGGTGGGAGGAATGCACAATATGTTTTTTGTTTTTTTTTAAACAATACGATAACTGTTAATTACCTGGTTCTTATAGCAAATAAGAAAACTGATAATCTCACATTTCAGCATTTTAGAAAGAAGTTCATAATCTGTAGTTTTTGCATACCTAGGGGTAGGAAAGTATTCTTTGATTTTTTCATGGCTTTATTGAAAGGACAGCTTGAGAGATGACAGGAAATGGGATGAGAGAGAGGGTGGATGATATGCAGCAAATGGCCACAGGTTGGACTCAAATCCAGGGGCGCTGCAGCGAGGACAAAGCCTCTGAACATGGGCCGCACACTCTACCAACTGAGCAACTGGGGCAGCAACTTGTAGACTTTTTCCCTCCTCTCCTTGGGGACAATGCATTGCAAATGGCAATCTTGTTATCTTCTTCTGGAAAAATATATATGCTGATAGCCAGTAATATAAATTCCATTATTGGTAATTTTATTTTTATATCCATCCCTTTATGTAGGTAGGCCTACGCTCAGCACGCCAAACACACATCCACATTTTTTTCTCACATACTATAATACAAAAATATACCTATCCCACAGGTAAGGCATTTCAGCTGCCAATTCTGTATGAAGGACATTTTAATGGCCTTTGTATCACCCTAACCCACACACTGACATGAAGAATGTTCGCAGACTTTTACACACAGTAAATACAGTATGCATGGATACAAAGATAAAAAACAAAAAAATCCACACACACACACACACACACACACACACACACACACACACACACACACACACACACACACTAAGTGTCAAATTCAAACACTGAAGTGAAAGCACTTCACATCTGTGATAATTGCTATCCTGTTGTGTTGGAGAGAGGAATAAATGGCAGGCTTGGCGCGGGTCTTGAGCTATTTCATTATTGCCAGCGTTAAAATAGGAGCCTAATAGACCATAATGTCCTGTCTGACGCTAACTAATGCCACAGCAAGAAGTTGCCCTAAACACATCCCAGCTTTTTGAAAAAGAGCTATATTTACACGGCATCAATCCATATTTCATTATCTGTGTGTTTTTATGGTGGAACAGGGGATGTCAATTAGTTTCAATTTCCAGCATTTATCTAGAAAGTGTGAGACAGATAGGAAAGAACTCTCAACCATCTGACATAAAATTACAATGGGCCTGCAACAACATGGCTAATTTCATACAGTACACACATTAGTAACACCTTGCAGAGAGTGATAGAAAATAATAAAGCTAAATTCACCTGAATGAGTTCAGTTTCGTAATTTCAGTTTGAAAGTGTTTCAACTCTGAATCAGACCTACATGTAGGGACATGAATGAAATGGAAAAGCATCACAGATACAGCCCCAATATTCACTGTGTTAATATAATGTATATTAAACAAACACTAATGCATCACAATAATGATGTAAGATGATGATAAGTATTGTCAATTCTAAACATTGCGACCCGGAGAGGCTTTAACATGAGCCTCAAGAATAAGTGTCGCAGGAACTCAAACAGTGCTAGTTGATCTCTAAGAGGATATTCATTCATCTTTTGCAAAGAGGTGCTACAGCACAGCTGGGAGATGGGAGGGGTTCAGGGTCTTGTTCAAGGAGAGCTAAACAAGCAGAATGGATGACTATGGACATGACAGCTCGAACCCTAGTTTTCCAGCTAGGGGGTGATCCCCCTCCTGAAAAGTACCACCCTGAAATAAATTGGAATGATAAAGAAACATTCAAGCCAAACAGTGGTAAGTTGGTCATTACAAAGTACTGCAGTCTATTTAAGTAATAAACCTACTAATTAGCTTGGAATGAAGTTCACTGAATGCCTCTCCACTAAACCAGAGGGTATTTGTGGATTCCCAGAACAGTTGTGCAGTTTTTCAGTTTCACGCATGTTTAATAGATGGTGACCTGTAGATTACAAACTTAAATCTTGTTTTATGGCACAAAATGATTAAATCAATAATGTAGTAGTATATTGACTAATTATATATGCCTTTAGTGTTTGAGGTTCTGCTGATATACTCATGTTTTATCATTCCCATGTTCTGATTGAGAGACATTCAAAGATTTTTTTATGACATTTGGAAGCTGGACATTGGTTGATTAATTGTTTAACATTACAGCATTTCAGTTTCAAAGATTTTTGTGAAAATTGATTCAAAGAATCTTACATAATGGTGTTTGAATCCTTTGATTCAAAATTAATTTCCAGCCAAAATTGGTCAAAATATAACAATAAAGTTAAAGGATGGATAAAGATCCAAAATATTTTTTTAATTTAGGATGTCTTTATTCTTTCATATACAATTATGCAATAAGATGCATGGACTGGCTGAAACTTGCACTTGCTCAGCAATACCCTTATTTGGGTTTTTTTTCCACTAGCGTTCACAAGCTGACTGTTCACAAGCAAACAAAGCTTTTGCTGAGTTGTTGTGTATCTTTTATGAGCTATCTCCATGTGACATAGCTGATTCTTTCAAGGGAGAAAAATGCAAGACTTTATTAAGAAAAATTGTGCCAATTCACTTTAGGTTGTGGAAATAGTTTTGCAACCACTTAATTGTTTTTGTAGATCTGCCTGTTGTCTGGATACACATCTGTCATAATAACAGTGTTGTACTTCATCATTGTCAGCGTGACAGTGTGACACCTTAACGGTGATGTGTCAATCAAGGCAGAGGATTGGGCTTTCATGCTCTGCACAGGGTGCGGGGGTGGAGAGTGTGTCTGCATGTGTATGTGTGTGCATGTGAGAGAGGTAGAGAAAGCTTTGTTTTGAGAGTGGGCGATATAACAATATGAATGAAAAGAATGAAATTAGCACACAACTATATCACACACACTCATAGAGTGACTCAAGACTCATATTAAGGCAAAAATATTTCAAAACATTGAGGCTGAAAAGCAAAATGTGTTTTTGTTTACGTGGATGCATGCGCAGAATATCTACTTTCATTATATATGTGTGTGGAGTGATAAATTAGTGTTTGTTTGTGTGTGTGTGTGTGTGTGTGTGTGTGTGTGTGTGTGTGTGTGTGTGTGTGTGTGTGTGTGTGTACCCGTGTGATAGCTCTCTGATACTCTATTCAGAAGCTGTCTATTGTGCTCACAACAAGGCAGAGGACAAACTTTTGTGGATATGACAGTTGAATGACAGTTCAACAGTCAGGCTAGAAGAGAATTGTCTAGTCAAAGTTTCACTGAAATGACTTCTAATGCCTGACTACTGACAGCTGCAACAAAAACTGCTATTCCATACCAAAAAAACCACAAAGAAAACAATGCACCACGGCACTGACAAGTCTGATAGAGATATTTCAACCCTCTACACACTCACGTGCAGATGTTTGGCTTACAAGCATGAGTCTGTGTCTGCATGTACTTTAATTATGTGTACACACACACACTTGCTAACACAAAACGTGTTTATTTCTGTAGAAAGAAAAAGAAAAAAGGAAAAAAATAACAAGGGCGGCATAAACAAAGATGCAATGACAAAACCCCATAACCATAACTTCATCTGCAGGTACATGTGCTATATGAACCAAAACGCATGTCTACCCAGGTCTATGCTATTTTTATTTCTTATATAGAATATATATAATAGAAAAAGTTGTATAAAACTCATTGTTTACAGAGCACAGCAGAATAGGATTTTTTTTTCTTACTTTGCCAAGAAGATAATCCTGACGCTATATCTACCAAAGACTGGACATCTGCTGTGAATGCTGCTGGAAGAGTGTCCTCCATAGAAGTTTCTTTCAGAAATGGCTTTCAGTTTTCATTAATGTTCACAACAACATTGAAACAATTTCAAGTGACAGAAATATTTTGGAAAGCCCATTGTTCGATGGAGTGTCTTCATGCATGCACTTAATCTACCATATATTTTATTTGCACAGACTGTGCAGAACTGCACACTGGGCATGCATGTGTTTCAAGTGTGTATGTGTATGTGCTGCATTCGTGAACACACATTCCTACAGTTACTCGCGGTATGCTGTTTTTACTGTGAGCGGCACCTGCTGGTTGCTCTATTTCAGCTCAGGAGCATCTGCTGTGTGTGACTAAATCACCCAGCTATTAAAGGTATTATGATAGGTTGGCTATCGCTGTTTTGCACCGGCACAGATAATGACAGAATACTTCCATGCATAATTCACCAGGGACGGGTGGCCTGACACCAGGTGTGCCCTGTATTATTGTACTCCACACAGATCGGTCTGTCTAATTTTTAGACTCATAACGATGCTTACTGCAGCAAGACTGTTATGACATGTTATTTAACTCGAGATTAAAAGCTCTACCACACACATTATGAAATGTTTGAATACAAGTTTTCATGCATTATTGAACAATAGAATACGTTTAAATGATGACTTATGACACAGCTACATATAAAGAGGTTCATTCTGACCGATTAGTCAACTGTAAATAATGAGATCCTCTTTATTCAAGTTTTTTTAAGTGAGGAGTATTGTAACTTTTTCTTCAGCTTTGATACATTGAGAGACAACTTTTTGGTGTTTGCTGGTTTGTGCATTTTTAAATGCAGTGTTCAGAGACTTTTCAGTTTGCTCTGTGATCGCGCACTGACCCAGGAGGCCTGTAAAGGAAACATGTACAGTATAACATGCCTCTGCATAGTAGGAAGTTTATCAGTGAGTGAATCAAAACCATACTGTGCTATAGTAAGTATAGCCACCATTACAAGCTGGATGCTGCTACATTGAGCATATATACACCTGGAATAAATTGTTGATTTTCTAAATGTAATGGCTATATCGAAGGATCAAAGGAATATAATTGGTGATACAGTAGGTCCAACACTGGGATCTGTATTTGCTCACAAAATCTCAAGGTCAGAGTAGACTTGCACTTGTTATGTACACACATACACATTACTGAAATAAGCTTGCCTTTACCATGTAACAGATTTTGAATTTTCCATTTGTGTGCTCCACTGTATGCATTTTTTCAACTTTTAAAAAAAAATGTAACACAAAAAAAGGACATTTTAACAAAACCATCTGCAATATTAATTGAAAGATATGCACTGTTGGCTCCATTAAGGCCTCCTTGACTAAACCCTAATCGCTTGTGACAAAGTAGCCATAATATTTGCATAACAATACAAATTTAATTATGAATAATAATACCACATGCTGCTAAGTACACCAGCAAATACTGCAAAAGGACAGATGATCTATCAGTACACTGCTGGCCTACAAAAATGTAACTAAATTCAAGAATCAGAGGACAGACGTCCCAGAAAGCAAATCCACGATGCCTCTACAGCACAGTGGCTGTAATACAAATCACAGATTTTAGCACAGTTTATAGATTTTAAAAGTACTGCATTTCCACAGAAAATAATTTTCAAATGTGTCCAGCTGGAGATGAGCAGATGAAAGGCCTAATACAAAAATTCTGTGTGATGTCAACCCGATAAGTACGCTCACACACCACTGTATAAGTGATAGGGCTGATAACAGCATGAGATTAACACAGATTACAGAGACTAAAGGTGAAAACATTTGGTCAGAAGAGCAATAATAAATTGTAAACTGTGTTGCTTGCTCACAGTCAAAAACAGTTTAGCCTCACCCAATGGGAGTCAGCTGATGATTTATTCTACGTGTCGAGCTGTCATTGGTACTTACTTAGATCTGGATGGTGAGCAGTCGAATCAGAACAATTTTTAAAAAACTGTTTTGATTTTGACAGACTGGAATGAATCTGTAACTGATACAGAGTTTGTTTGCCATCATATATTCTAACCTTTCCCTTTAAAGTTTGTGTTATGTTGTGAGGTTTGGAGGAAAAGTGCAATGTGTCTGCCACTGTTTGAGACATCATTTTCAAGGAGTGATGGAACACTTTCATAACTTTTCAGCTTCAAACAGCTTTTATGTTTTGGCAAATCCACACTTTTCTCCTCTCACTTGCATCCACACAAATCTGTTCCTTCAGTTGAGTGGAAGGCAGTATGTCCTGTTCTTAAAGTGTATCCACTTACACATGCGAATGTGTGATTTTCCAAGTCATATTTCTTTTAGACAACAAGCAAAATCACCCCACCGTCTGCATCTTGTCTGCTAAATAAATTGTAATCTCCTGCAGCCCGTCAAGCACCGTGAAGCCCATATGCATACATCAATATAACACAGACACATACAGACTCGCACTCAAGGGCAGTAGTGTGATGTCATGGGTGGATAGGACATCTTAGAGCTTTGGGGGCTGAAGCAGTCAACGGTCTAAATCACTCATCCCCCGGAGGATAATCTAACCAATGATTTAGTGGGAGTCACCGAGTCACTCTCAGCAACTTCCACTCCAGTGGAGGGATATATTAGTGTGCGTGTGTGTGTGCGTGTGTGTGTGCGTGCGTGCGTGTATGTGAGTGTGTGTGTGTGAACAGTACATGTGTGAGAAAGCAAGAGGGGAGAGGTTATTCGCCTTACACTGTCTCTCTCTTTGAGGCCCCCATGAGACCAATTACCAATACTCTGTGGCTTCACACACACACATACGCTCACTTGTAATCTTACACCACACAGGAACTGTCGCTGCTTGACTGTGTGATCAGCATAATGGCTCTACATGAGCTCCATACTGTCAATATTCATGATTCAGGGAAGACCACTTGAAGAGTTATCACATAAAAACCCAAGCACACACTGAGAAAATTAGAAGACGTAACTCAAATTAATTGCAATATTCAACATGTCAAATCAGAGGAAACCGGAGCAAACGTTAGCCAAGAATGTGTTTGATGATTGGTCAGCATGATGAACAAAAATCTACAGGAAGCCTCTTGCCTAGTTATTTACATTGAAATGGTTATATTGTCCAGACGGCATGTAGCCAACTGTACATGTACCTCTGAATGTATTCACTCTTACTGCTATTATCTCAGTTACTAATGATATATCTGCTTTTGATAAATGGAAATATTATGCTGCCCTCTTTGTGGATCTAACAAAAGCTTTTCATACTGTTGACCATGCTTTGCTCATACAGAGGTTAAGTGATGTTGGTTTTAATTGTAATTCCTGTAATTGGTTCCAGGACTACCTGTCTCATAGACAACAGTGTGTGATTGTAGGAAATGATCGTGTGTTTTTACCATTGCCTAAAGGTGTTCTGGAAGGTTCAATACTAGATCCTGTCTTATTCACAATCTATATTAACGACATTACATCCTCTATAACAAACATCTTTATGCTGATGATACAGTCCTGTACTGCTGTGCTAAAACTGCCCATAAAGCTATTACAATTCTCAAGCAAGCTTTTGACAAACTGCAAGATTCCCTATTTAAGCTGAAATTAATCCTTAATGCATGATATTCTCAAGAGCCAGAGTTATTGCAGACATTGATCTGCATGTTACCACTCTGACAGGACATAGTACTGAAAGGGTTTCTGAATACAAATATTTGGGTATATCTGGTTGGATAAATTTCATAGTAACACACTTGTTAGCAAGCTAAGACAAAAAATGATTATTGTAAAAGGAACAGAACTAGTTTCCACATGCTCTGTAGGAAACGTATCATTGAAGCTGTTTTTTTTATCTGTCCTGGATTATGGTGATGTTATATATAGACATGAGTCTGTCTCCACTCTTACTCGGTTTATCACTCCGCCCTCAGAGTAATTACTAGTGACTGTAATTCCTCTCATCATTGTATTCTATATGAAAAAGTTAGATGGGCACCTTTAACAGTAAGATGTGACAGCCTTTGGTTTCTGTTTCTTTTCAAAGCCTTGAATGGCAACATGCCTCCATATATCAATTATACTGGTCACAGAATCATTATTCAACACACTCCAGTGATTGTATGATGCTACAAGTTCCCCGGGTAAACACAAAATTTGTGAAAACTGCTTTCAGTTTCAGTGCTCCATACACTTTACACATTTCACAACGTACATTTAAACTTGATACAGTTATCTCTATAGGTCAGTTTAAGGCTAGGATAACAAACTACTCTGCATTTGTATGTAACTCTTTTTAGCTACATGCTGTCCTGTATGGTTGTCGACCATTTATATTTTATGCATTTTCTTTTTTTTTTATTTATCAGGTTCATTTGTTTGCAGTTTGTTATCAGTTTTAGCACTTTTTCCTGTTTTATTTGTATTCTGTCATGTTGCCTCTGATCTGTTATCAGATAAGAACCAAAAATGTTTGTGTCACATTTTTGCACCTATTTTGTTTTATTTGTGCTCTCGACATCATTGAAAATAAGGGCTTGCTCGCAATGGTTTTTTTTGTGATTTAAATAAAGGTTGAGTGAATTTCCACAAAGTTAATGCTGCCCTCTTTGCCATCTCGCTACATTAAATTAGTTAGCCACACATGTGCACTAACACAACTGTAGGTTCACCTTCTGCTGGACTACAGCCACTTGCTGAGTAGCAGGAGAGAAACAGAAACAGTGCAAGAAAAGGGATTTTATTTTATTTTTGAGGCAATTTTTTTTCAAATAACGATTACCTTTATGAAAAACTAATCAAATAACGGATTACTTGAATTGCAGAACTAACGCATTACATTACTCTTCATCACTACAAAAAAGTAATCAGAGTATTCTAACGGATTAGACATTTTGGGCCCTCCCAGTAGTGTCCTCCCACACCACCTGACAATGCTTGTTTTGGTCTGAATATAGAGTTTCTTCTGGTCACTTAGCACAACTCTGCAGGCCAGCCCTCATTTTTATTTCAAGGTCTACACTTCTGGCTTATTCATTCTCTCAATATGCCATTTGTTTGAATTCAAAGAAGCTGTAAGTGGACACATTGTTCTCCTCACAATAGCAAAAGCTCCTGGGACACTTTTAATCGTTTTCTTTGAAAAACTCTCATTCAACCCATTCCCACATAGTCAATCAAGTTGTGTCTGAAAATAATAATGTGGTCATGTACGGTATACTAATGCCTTGCTGGACCTATCACTCATCTGGTTCACATTCCTCCACTGTAATTAATACTATAGACAACTAATGTTCCACGGGAGGGTAACATGACCTCTTTAGAGTGAAAATAAATGATGTCCATGCTCTATTACACAAATAACATGCTGCAGGTGTGTGCGTGGGTGTGTGAGATGACAATTGTTTAACATAGCCTACATGAATATATACATACAGCATGAGGGAACCTATGCATGCATACAGTATATGTGAGTTATTGATGAAAATGATGTGATGTGACATGCAGTGGGACCCTGCGGCTGAGGTTTTAATTAACTGGTAGGAGAGGAGCTGGCTGGTCCGGCTATTACAATATATCACCATGTCTGGTTCGCAATGACTCAACAACACCCATCCAAGACCAAGAGCACAAACACAAAAACACACACACAGACACACAAAGGCCATCTGGCTAGCAGGGTGCAGTTAACTCGCGAGTGATTTAACTCTGTCTCTGTTAGCATTGCAAAGTTGTTAATTCTAATCATTTTGCAGGCTGTTGTCAATAGGTGCCAAATGTGTAAAATTGCTAACATCTTGAAAAAGCAGAGACACAGAAAAGATGTTAAGATTTGATTTAGTGACTGAGTAATAGTATATGCGGCTTGTATGGGGAAATCTGTGTGCAGGTTATTTCTAAGTAATTTCCTGTTTGTTTGTTTGTTCGTTCATTTTCTATTTCTCTGGTTTTATCTACAAACACACACAGAGAGACACATACACAACACAATGAATATACAGAAACCATGACCTTCCATTGATTTTACATTCATTCCATAACCAGATATCCAATCAAAGTTCTAAAATTATCTCCATTAAATGTGAGAGCAGAAAAGAAGATTCTCTGCATGCAAGAAAGAAGAGAAGCAGACACACATGCACATACGTGCGCACATGCACGCACACACACACACACACACACACACACACATACACAGAAACACCAAGATGCGGTAACAACTGCAAGCAAATAACAGGCCTACAGCTTTCTCTACAGTCTATTGATTGCAGCAAAATCAGTGTTTTGTTGCTCTGCGGCTTTGATTGTGAAGTTTCATCAAGGTTTAAAATTTGTATTCAGTCTACACTTTCATGGTGACATTACTAAATGAATTAATGTGCCTCTAATACACTTTCAAACATGGAAAATAACACCTACCACCTACATATACCCTGAAAATTCTCTGCAAAATTCTGATATTGAGAGAATGGAAAACATAGTGAGAAATAATGTGGTAATTATAGTGGTACCTAAGGAAAATACATTTGTTGCACTGCATGTATACATGAAATAGAGTTTCAAAACAGTGAAATGTCACTTTAAGTGGGTACGCCAAGTTTCTCCATCCGAACACATCTCCTTTTCATGCTACTCTTTTCCTGATTTGCTCTATCTGAGTTTACATTTTACAAGGCATATGAAGACCTCAGAGGGAAAAAATATGCCTAAATGTCTCATATTTTAGTAAGCAAGTCCCCTTCACTTTCCTCCTGCCTATTATGTAATCTACATCCAAAAACAACACTCTAGGGCATCCTCACAGTACACAACAGTACAAGAAAAATGATAGATCTAGAGTTTGATGTTTTTACTTAATCTCCTTCTACAGAATTCGATTGACTTCCTTATTCTATACTTCTTCGTCTTTTTTGTTGCTTCATCTCATCTCGAGAGGACAGCAGAGAAACAGGCTCTTTTATGAGGAAAATAGCCAGAGGAGACACCTGAGGGCCAAAACCTCAGAAAAGATGCCAACCTCAGCACAGTGAAGCTAGCCGTGTCACAGCTGGCCTCATAGATGGAATAAGAATATACAACATCATTTTCAGACTAGAACAGGTCAGTTTTGATATAAATCCACATTTTTTTAACAAGACTGCTTTGGTTGGTTTCTCTGATATAATGACAAAAGTCATATATGGGATGATTACTCATGTCAGCCGGACAGCTCTTACAAACAAAAGTTAACTTCAAAACTACCTGTGAATTCAACCGAGCTGGGAGATGCTGTCATCAAGTGAGCTCCTATCTCCAGGGCCGGCAACATGACAAAACCAAGTGTGGAAATAGGTAAGGCTATGAGAGACCAGTGAGTGCCTCTCTTAGAGCCACTCCATCTGGTACATGTCAGACAACCTCGCAGAGAAGCTGACGCAGTGCACTGGAGCTCAATGAGTCAATGAAGTTCCAGACTAAAAGGAAAGCCCCTCTTGTATTCACATCATTTTCTGGTTTTAATTATTAGACATGCTACAGTTAATATGTAACCAATGTTTATTCACATGGGATTTCACAGTTAACCTGCAGCTCCCGTTTAAATGCTTATATACACTAGGAAACGTAAAGACTATGACTCTCCAAAGGAATTCATCTAGATTATGTCAGTTTTAAATCATCGAGTGACTCTTGCCACCCAGGATACTGTCTGCCTCATTGGATTACAATGCAAACAAAAATCGATTTGGGAGCTTCCAGAGCAGGTGATAAAAGTCACAATGAAAAGTGTAATCACAGCATCCAGTTATGGCTCTTGGGAGGACTCTGCCCCCACATCCAACCCCTGGCCCACAGGAAATAAACTTGCCAGTTTGATTGTGTTAACCTAAATCTTCTATGCAGTCTTTGTAGGAATATGATGCTTTGTGCAGCACAGCATTACAGGATAATGCATACATTGCTTTATGTTTCAATGAATGAATCCAATCAATCACTCGTCCTGTGTTTTTGTTTGCTTTCAGACTGCTGAAGGCTTCAGTATTCATGTAGACACCAGAGGTAACGATGCAGAAAAAAGGCTTGGAGTCTAAACAGACAGTTTGTCTTTTCTGTCGATTTTTGTCCTCTTCACACTGTCGGCACATATTAATGACAAAGTGTTGTTGAGGTTCACAAAGTGAAAGTGAAGAACTTGGGCTTGTGAAAAGAAGAGGCCAGGCACAGATGTGTGCACGCTGATAGAAAACAAAGAGCAACCTGTCTGTGGCACACATACACACACATGCTCACCACCTATCACCCGCAATGCTGCCACTATAAAACCTTCTCCTCAAACTGCTCCAGGCATTGATTCCTTTGGCCTCAGGGTATGATGCCTCAAGAGGACAAACTCAAATACGCTCTCTCGCTTGCCCTTTTAGTCTGTGTCTCTCTCTCTCTCACACACAGACAGACACAGACACACAGGCACACACACACACACACATGCAGGGCAGAGCTTTCTGAGTCCCTCTAGCACTTACTCTTTTGAGGACATCAGGAGAAGGACAAGAACTTGAAAGCAGCCATGTTTATTCATCCTGCATGTTAATGACCATGTCTACTTTCACCGGGACAAATATTAATTACTGCCTCTGCTTACAGCAAGTTTTGTAATTTCCCGTTATATGTTGGCTTTATATTGCACAATGAATTTGAGAATAGTTGTACATGTAATCCCTGTAAAATTATCTTAAGAAAATCGATCAAATCCCAAGATTCCATTAAAGTTCCATTAAACTCCAGACATACCACACTTGGTGGGATGATCAAATTTCTAGCTACTACTAGGTTTAAATATCATAGGTAGAAATAAACTACATCATAATTCTTTATTGATGACAGTAGATGCAGAATACTAGCACAACACAGTCATGTGTGACATTACAAGTATTCACCTATTTTTCTGTCATGCGGCTCCCTGTGATCACTGGGTTTTCACCATAGCTGTTATGAATTACAGTTGGCATTTTTTGAAATGGCTTATTTTAATCCAGTTAAATGGAAATCTTTTCAACCTAACACTGATCACACTGTCACCACACACACACAAAAATACATGCCTACAAGGTGGCAGACAGGCAGGCATCACACATATGAACCTGCGCGGGCACACACACACACACACACACACACACGCTCACACTGCATATTAAAAAGCTCTCTAATAGCCTGTCGAGCTTTTTGAGTGTGTGGTCAACAAAACATCTCTGCATCTCTGTATGGATGAATGCACACACTTTTTTTCAGGCATTCCTGTTGAATTGACAGCAAAACAGAGACCATAATCCTACATAAATGCATACTAATAACTGCCTTCGCTGACACACACACAGACACACATACACACACTCTCCCTCAGAATAATTATAAGCTGCAAAGTCAAAGGGAGTGCCAAACCAAATGATGCACACACACTGAAAGTTTTATGTAATGAATTCAGGCTAACTTCAGCACAAAGTGGAGCCCCTTCAGCACTGATCAGGCACAAACACATCAGCACTGAACATGTGGTCTAGCTAGAGAACACATTGTGACAAACAAGGCAACAATAAACACATCAACAAATAACAATGACACAGTATCCCTCACAGCCAATCAATAAAATATTTATCACCTTGCTATGACCTGTAATTACAGCGCTCCCCTGGGTCTATCATTGTAATCTAGAAAATGCCAAAAGCAGCAGTAGATGCATCACATTTCCATATTTTGTTAAAATGTGATCAGTGCTGACTGATGAATAAGTGATGGATGAGTGACACAGATAAACAGACAGACCCACTAAAGGGTCACAAAATAATATTATTAGGGAATACTATGGCTGATAATGTCAAAAACAAAGAAAACAGATTACACACATGTTCAAATAGCCATCAGGTGTCCTATTATATAAACTCTGGGGAGACATTACCTTCCACACATTTGTTTATAAGCTGATTTCTATTCTGCCCCTCTGTAGCTCCCGGTTTCCTCTGTTCTTTCTCCATACCTTGCTTTGTGGAATCGGCCTCTTTCTTGCTGCATCTTTTTTTATTTTCTCTCTCTGTGTGTGTTTTGTTTCAGTGTTTCTCTCAGTTTCTTTCTATCACTCTCTCCCTCTGTTTTTCTCTGTCTGTCTGCCTCTCTGGCATGGTTTGGTTGGTTCTTATCTATTCTCACCACTATCTGGTGTTGAGGGAAGATAAGCATGCATTTGCATGTTTAATGAACCAAACACCCCCGATTCCCCACAGCATTAGGACACACACATACACACGGGTGCACATATACCGTATACATACTCACGCGCACACATACGCACAAACACACTCAGACACACGCGCGCGCACGCGCGCGCATACACACACACACACACACACACACTGCTCCTGTTGGCCCTGCAGGCCTCCATCTCCTTGCCACTGACATGGAGTCACCAGCTGCTGACTCCGACAGGAGTAAACATGGCCCATCCATCCGCCTTCAAATCTACAGCTGGAATGATATGCTGGGGGACATTATTTGGCCTAACCACATCCCTTTAGAGCAACGGCTGACATGACGTATTGGGAAACCCTTTCTAGTAATATACAGATAATAACCGTTAGCTAGTTGCTTTATTAACGTGCATATTAGTAGCATATCAGCTCCTTTTTAGTCATGATAAAACACTTATTAATGCTTTATTCTGCATGACCATATTCTACAAGCCATTAATTAAGAATTTTCCCTCAATAACTTCGTAATTACTGCTTCTTGAATAGCAAGGAAGTTGGACATTTAGTATGATCTCAAAAGGTAACATGGGATTTTTCCACATGACAATTCTTCTTGTTCTTTCTTCTTTCGTTATTGTTTATTTGATGTGGACATCACAATTACATTGGACAAACCAGATGCATTGTTTAAGTGTTTTAGCACATGTGCTAATTCACAACACTTGGCCACAGAAGGCTTTTGAAATGATAGAAATAATAAAAGTAATAAGAAAAGAAAGAGGAGAAAAAAAGGAATGCGGTGTAAAATAACATTACAAGAGTAAAAGATAAAGGAGAGGCAGTTTTTCAGATTAAATACATAAGCTACAAAGCAAAGGCAAAACCAAAAGCAACATGGTCAAGCAAACAATCAGTTAATAATTATGCACATCAGGCACACTGCGAACTATCTGTGGTGCAGTGTATCTTAAGGTTTTCCCTGATTTTGACCCTCAAGTCAGCTGAAACAAAGGATTTCATTGGTTAAGCGCAATGTCAGAGGTGGAAATCCTCTGACATTGAGGTAATTCCGAATGTTCCACAGTGGTGTGCATACATTAATAATAACAATAATAAGCCATGCAAACCCATGCTTGCTGTGAAAATGATTTTACTAGTGTCCAATTAACTTTAAATTTAAATTAAGTCCTTCTAACTCAGAATATGTTCAAGGTCTTGCTTATAACTAATTCACTTGTACAACCTATGTGGGTTAATAGGTGTCAAAGTACTAGTGATTTAGTTATGATCAAGATCTAGAATGGTGAACATATTCTGGCTTAAAAGACTTATTTATTATCTGGAAATTATTAACACAAAGAATAGAATGGCCCATGTTTATGAACTGTTATTAAGGGAGAATGACTACTCTTGTGGTACTACAACCTTATAAGGATGTCATGTACAACAATTTACTCACTATCAATAAGCAGTAATTGGAGGGTTATTGAGGGAAAACTCTTCATGATCTAGTTATTGTAGATTACGTTCACACTAAGTAAGGCATTTTTAAGTGCTCTATGACGACCAATATAAAGAGTCAGCATGCTGCTAACATTTTAGAGTGATCCATAATGGTGCACATACTTGCCAAATACCTTATGGCCATCATTGACAGAAAGCTGTCAAAATCATTGAGAGGGTATAAACAAATAGGATGTCACAGGCTTACATGGATATAAAGGGTAGTTTTACTGAGGCTGCTCTGCTGTTAGAATTAAATTAAATTAAATTAAGAACAGACTGTAAGCAAGACATAATGGCGTCAAAGCTATCACTATCACTCGCTTTGGATAATTTTGCTCAAGTACTGAACAGTGAATACCTTTTCAGTGATTGTTTTCTTTTTTGCTTTGTTGTATTTTAGAAAGCTTGAAAAATTACAGAAATATAACGAGGAAGCCAGCTTCAAAATCCTCTGGGTACTCTAATGAAAACAGGAGGAACATTCATTCACTTAGTTGATACTTTCTTGTTACTAATCCTTGTCGTTCTGTTACTCAAGTTGTTGCCCTGGGCTAAATCTGACAGCTGTCTGTGAGATAGGATTTGTCTCAAACAAGATAACAGAGTTCAGAAATTGAAAAAATATTTATTGTAATAGTAGTAAAATAAGAAAGTGACCCATCATTTACAATAAATCAGCTGAGTTCTAAGGATGTACAGCTGGCACTGTGTTCACCACAAGGGAGAAGAACCAGAAAAATCGAGTGGCTGCAGCATGCTATTAAAATGAAAGAGTGAAATGTACAAAGACAGGTGGCACCCAATTTGTTTTCATCTTTTAGCAGATTGTTTCTCAAAGCTAGATGCTAAAGGGTGGCAGTGCATCCACTGTTCTGGCTAGCTTTCAAGGGATCAGCCATCGACTGGGCAAGCAAGATTTAAGCTCTTAGTATACTTAGTATACGTTGGCTTGGCTTAAGTGTCCCTGAGCAACAATCAATCCCTAAATCCCTGCCCACACTTGAGTGTAATTCTTCAGCTGACTCTGACCTCTGACTTCCAACTTGAAGATGCTGAGATAAAACTGCTTTTTTTCATCAGCAATATCAATAATACATCAGTTTCCCAATATTATTAAGACTGAATGCCCTTTAACGGGTCAATTTTCATTCAAATAACCTGGCCATGAGCAATGCTGTAAGTCATTTTAAGGAAACACAAAGCCAACAGCAGGGTTTCTTCATTTACAGTAAAATGTGTCATGTGAGAAAAAAAAAATGCTCTCACTAAAATGCGAAAAGGCCAAGAAGTAATTTAAGAGCAAAGACAGATGGATAGGGGAGAGATGAAACAACACAGAGAGGCAAACAGAAAGACAGTGGGGACGACAGTGGTGTGAGAGATGTCGCCACCTGCAACCATTTTTCTCCTCTCCTCTTGGAAATGCATCATCAGTCATTAGGGGGGAGCATGACTCGCAGTATCATCATCACTCACACAGACACACACATATACACACACACACACAGGCCCAAACACAAGGCGTATTTTAAGGTATAATGCAGCGGCCTATAATTTGAGTTCTCTCTATGCAGCATTTTGCTGAGCTTATAAAACCGCCTGGAGCTAATGGTGTGATGGATCCCTCTATTATCACCCAACGCAGGAGACGAGAGTGGGGTATAGCGAGATAAAGGAATGTAATTGGATAGTATTTTAGCCATGGCAAAAACAGGAGGGTGGTCAGGGACAGAAAGAGAGCACGGAGAGAGCTGTAAAATGATAACTGCATGATGAAGTTGAAAAGCTGTCCGAATGTGATGGACCCGTCCAATAAATTAACTCGAACATAAAACAGAAATGTGTGTGATGCATGTCTCTAAACTCATTTCAAGATTAATGTGATGCAATAATGTAGTGTAAAACTGATTTGATTATACTGAGTCCATACAGTGCAACATGATTTAATTCCTTATATTTCAAAACTTTAATTGGGTGATTGCAAAAAATGCAAAGAAAGTTAGCAGCAGCAGTATGGATGGCAATGTCAGTCAGTCCTTTATTCTATCACTTTGTTCCAGACTGAGATATCTCAATGACAACTGCATTGCCGCGAATATTTTGTACACACACTCACGGCCCCAGAGGATGTAGCATTTATGGTGATCCCCTGACTTTTCCTTTAACGCCACCATGACGTTGACTTTTTGATTTCTAGTGAAATGTCTTGACTCCCAAAGTACAAGTTTTCTTTAAATCTGGTCAAGCAATTTGTGTTCCCCGCAAGATAAATCGTACTGCCCTTACTTTTAGCCAGCATCATCACCAGATAAAAATTGCATTTTATTGAATATTTTTGTTTATAACCAAATAACAGCATAACTAATAATATTTCATCAGCCTTAGGTGTGCTATGTTTATAGTTCTGATTAGAAAATGTTACTACGCTAAATTAAAATGGTGACTATGGTAAACATTATTCCTGCTAAACATTAGCATGTTAAATTGTCTTTAAAGAGAAGAGAAGAGAAGAGAAGAGAAGAGAAGAGAAGAGAAGAGAAGAGAAGAAGAGAAGAGAAGAGAAGAGAAGAGAAGAGAAGAGAGATCAGAAAATATTAGTTCTGACAACATCATAATTCAATGACAGACAAGCAGGGGACTTTTCAAACTGTTTCTGGTGCTTACCATGTGTCCGGGGTGTATTAGCTGCTGTGATCAACTCTAAAGTGTGTGAAAACTAAACCCAAACCAGTGGTGTGAATGTCTGCTCCTCAGGGCAGGACAACTTTATAGTCTAGTAAATGTGTTTGCCCCTGAGAAAAGTCTTGGGCGCGGGGTGAGGAAATGTGTGGGGATGTGTGTGGTAGTGTACGTACATGCGGCACAAAGACTAGCACTCGTCCCTGCTGGTGTGGAACTAAATGTCACAGCTTGATTAGAATAAACAGTCCTATACAGGCTCTGGGACTGGGCACCAACACAGTAGTACAAGGATGTGTGCGTGGTGACTCATTTCTTTTGTTCTCTCTCTTTCCCCTCTTCTCTCTCTCGCTTCCTCTCTCACATAAAGTGCACACACGCACACTCTTGGAAACTCAGACTTTACCTTTCACTGACCTACCCGAGGGGTCTTCGGGCAGATGTGTAAGTCTGAATAACACAATCAGAAAGCTGTTACTGCCGCAGGACATGAACTTTACACCTCACTCTCTCCCTCTCGCTTTCTCTCTCTCACTTTCTCTTTCACACACACAAACACACACACTTTTTTGTCTCTCATTCTGTATCTCTGTCTTTCAGTTTGATTGATGACTATCATCAATGTTTGATGTACACTAGTTCTGCAGCATAGACAGCAGGTCGTGCAAACAGCTGAATAAAAAACAGGACATTTCGTGTGAGCGCATGTGCGAGTGTATGAACATATCTGTGTGCTTGTCACTCGCTCAACATACCATGTATCCACCTATGTACAACCACCTATTATCACTTGAACAAAGAGATTAAGATCCCATGAATCAGTGGAGACTGTGGCATTTCTGACATGTGGTAATGAAAGGTAATGCTTTGTTTCTTATTATGTTATGACTTACACAGTATTATACCTTATGGAGTGTGGCTAACACCATCAATGTCCCAGTAGCAGCACTGTCTCTGCTGGTGAGAGTTTACATGATCACTGGACATTACAAGGGAAAAATGTCTTTCTCTTTCTTTCCCTCTGAATTGCAATTCTTAGTTGCGTAAACAACACCAAACTGCATCAACAGCAGTGGATTTATATTGTGTGAAGCCTGAAGCAAGGATCTGTCTGTTTACTGAATAGACGTTATCCACATGCTTCAACCCATGAGCATCATAAATACATGACAGCAGGGTATATAAATGATAAGGCCAAAGGGAATGTCTGTCTCATCAAAAGTGATTATCCCACACATAAACACACATACACTCACTGCTCATACATGGTCAAAAATCAGATATACTGTGCTGCAAGAAATTCAATATATAGATAATTCTGTTTATTAGCACAGTGATAACAAAATTATACACGTAAAACATAAGGATGAAAACGAGAAAGGATAGAGAGATTGATATTAAGAGCGAGAGCAGACAAATGTGAGACACAATAAGACAACGAGAACAAGAAAAAGACAGAGAGAGAGAGAACAGGAAAAAATGAAAAATAATAAATCAATGAACCCTCTGTATTCTGTGGCTGCCACAAGGTAATGAAAGCTATTTATTAGCTATCTATCTCTTTCTCTGTGTCTTTCCTCCCCTGTCCTTTCTTTCTCTGTCTCTCTTTCACTCACTCTTTCTGCAATGCTTTCCTCCGCCCCCAGCATTGATAACTCCCATCTCTCTCCGCTAAACGCTAACAATTCCATTAACCACAACAAAACACTCATTTAGAGGTCACATTTGCTTCGCTCAACTTCGCTTGTCATCTGCATACCAACTGAGGGGCTGCCTTCCTTGGCTTGGATTCCTGTTATCTGACATAACCTTTTTTCTTTAAAATGATGGACTTCTGCCTGCTACTCCCTTTTTCTTTATTGACATGGCTTCAGTAAAACTGCACTCATCCTGTTTCTCGCTGTGTGCAGAACTGATTGCTGTAATATCTACATTTTATCATCTATCACATCATATATGCAAATACAAATACTCCATAATATTAGCCACAAGGCTTCAAGCTGGTACTGTTTGCTTGTAGCCAATGGAATATGACAACAACATAATTAAATTTAGCCAGTGAATCCATAAGATTACGTGGCATCTCATATATGGCCTTGATAATTTACTGCCCCAAGTTACGATTAGCTTAGTGGCCAGCTTCACATTATTTCCTCAACAGTTCACAGGCACTGCGTTAATGTGCCAATAATGCGTCCCAGAATGCCCAGCAAGGTCACTGCAAGGCAGACAAAAGCCGTGAGAGCTTCAATGATCTGAATCTCTCAAGGAACTGCACATTTATCTGCATTATATCTCAGTGAACTGCAAAAAAAAGGAGTGAGGTACAT